>BQNB010003011.1:64530-105999 GCA_026074375.1 Tanacetum coccineum
CTTTTGTGTGAAAGTCTCTCAAAAAATTTTAAATCTCTCACAAAATTTAGGTCGCTCCGTGTAAAATGGGAATCTCAAAATTTTTGAAGTAGTTAACACCGACCCATATGACCTTTGGGGCAAATAGAGAAATTTCCCTTTTTCATTCTATCAAATCTTCCTTCACCTAGATTGGGAAGTGATTAGTTTTTAGAAATAGTAGAGTAAATAACTTGATAGAATATAAAAATTAGGAGATCGTCATTCAAATACATTAGATAACTTTTAACATTTTCTCATAAGGCACAAGTTAGGAAAATCAAATTGTCATATAAATTGATCATAACGTAGCGCAACCATGCTGAATGCGTATATGCCAATGGCGGAATCAAGGCCAAAAGTGACTCCGTGCACAATTCTTTTCTTTAAGTTGTGTAGTACATGAAGGAAAAATTTGGCAAAAAAGTGTGATTAGAATTTAAAATGATTTCGGCCTAAAAACTGAATTCACTTTTTAGTTCTTACTTATTTGGACTAACTAAGCAATAACTATAAACACAATGTTTAAAGACCGGGTACTCTTTTAGAAATTTTGGTATTTTTTTACGAAAATTAGCACTGCGAAATGAAATTCAATCAGGGTCCCGTGACACCACGGGACACCACCTTTTTGTGGCCATGGTGCGGGCAATTTAAAAAAACCAGCAAATAATAAATGCAATGCTAACGTAAATCCAGAAATTCTTACGCAATGCGACTGAGAATCATTCTATATATAGTATCGGACTTGTTATGACCAAACAAATCTAAGAACTTTAGTACTTGTGATCAAAACAAATCTTGTGAGATTTGTACAAATTTCTAAGATTGAAAGCACAATAGGTGAAATACTGGTGTAATCATAAGGACCGTGTACTTAATAATAACTCGTAACTTCTTCTTTCCTAATATCTAGCTAGATGCCAATTTTTCTTTCTAGCTAGATGCCTAAAGTGCAGCTTGCGAGTTTTGACGCTTGGCAGCTCCGTAAAGGTGAACAGATACCCACTCCTATGTACTATAACAAATATCTCTGGAAAAATATATATCTGCCAGGGTTTTACACTTAAAAAAATATAATATAATTATATGTTTACATATAGTTGCATGCAATCATAACTAAAAAACATCATATAAAACATAATTTGTATGTATTTAGAAATGTGTAAATGAAAACAAGTGTGTCTTATTGTTACTGTGACTTAACATACGAAATAACTCATCAACACTTAATTAATAATGTACTCGAACCTCACTCCAGGAAAGGAGGCCGGAATTAACAGTCAAATCACGTTGTCTAATATCAAAGCATAATATAATGCATAAAGATCATAAATGAATACATGGGACAGTGGAAAAAGACCGGACTCACACATCTGGCTGCCCAATTATGGAGATCAACAAGAATAACTAAAAGAAGTCCTAAAGGACGAAATCATGTGCCAAGATAGTATCACGCACATCGAAAAAGCTGCGAAATCAGAAAGGAAGCTAAATAGGTCACTTTTCCTAACACACACTCTCTCAAATGCCAAATACTCCCTCAAGATACCTGCCGTATAAGAAAAAAAAGAAATATACTGGCTGAGCATAACGCTCAGTGAACGATAAAATAACAATGTCCCTTAATAAGTATGAATCCTGGATAGTAAATACAAAGTAGCGGAAAGATCAAAAGTGTCATGAGGAAACCTGGAGAATGCGTCATGAAGAATAGGAAATAAACATGTACAACATGGTAATACGAAGTAAAATGTCATAAAATATCATGGATATATGAACATAGAATAATAAGAAATGACCCACGAGCTCAGTATATCAAAGACATGAGTCAATCAGATATCTAATGTCGTTGGAATACATGGCATATAGTACATATGGGGTGCTGCTCAGATATAGTAAAAGAGGTGTGACCTTTTATCAAAAATACGTGGTGGTTAGGGTCAATCACCAATGTGATGGTTATGTAGGAGGCACACACCAACCCAATCACGCTATGAACGTGAGGTATAACGATGTAATACTAGTATGCCCCCATACGCGCCCTGAATAATAATGCTCTAATTCATGAAAATAATATCTGTGGTAGACATGAAAAGGTGGACGCCCTTGGCGTGAATATCACTTTTCTTCCAACTAGCGAATCAAGAGAATACGTAGTGACACATGGTTATGTCCAGAATCAATATTGATTCACTTTGTTCATTTATGGATTCACCGGCACTATGAACTTACATAGGTATAGTTTCAATGTTATAATGCATGGTCATATAAGAGATGCGTATATATAGCTCATGCAATAAATAAGAGTCTTGAAATCAAACATTAAAGGATCATGGCAAAAGACAAAAAATGGGGAAGCATAGCAGAGTTCTGGGATGAATCATGAAAAGAAAAATGTTCCTTAACAGAAAGGACGGAATATCCGTACCTTATGTCCAGCAGTAACGGAAAGAGATAGATAAGAAGATGGAAGCTACTCCTGCTTAATGCGATCTACATGTTAAAGGACATATATAAGTTACTTGTTCATGATTAAGGTTACTTTCCATTTTTGTAACTTCTATTTTTAGTAACTTTCTATTTTTAGTAACTTTAAAATTTTAGTAACTTTCTATTTTTAGTAACGTTTCTATAAATTAAGTAACTTTCTATATTTATCTATATTCCTTGATGTGTACTTCCATGATTACAATTCCATGATTAGTATGTTTTTCATGAATAGTATTCTTGTTATATTGGGTACTTTCCAAAAATAGCAGCTTCTAATTAAGGTAAAGTTTCAAAAAGAGACCTTTTCCTTAGATTAACTTTCCATAAGATGGAGTATTTTCGCTTGATTTATAAGTTTCCATAATTAAACTTTCTAAAAAAAGACATTCTAGCAATATAACTTTTCAAAAATAGCAAGTATTTCTATAAATAGTTTGAGATAGTGATTTCCATAAATAGGCATGTTACTATAGAATATGCAGCGTTATCTATTATAATATTAAGGTTAACAATAAAATATCAAAAATGACAGGTTTTCTAACCCCAACTCTTAATTTATACAGAATATGATAAATAATTAACATGTCTATTAATAACAGACCCCATAGTTTCAGAAATACAACAGAGTCCTTAATATTCTCATTAATATATTCAAATCGGGTAACAATTAAATCACTAAAACCCTAATTGAATTTTTCCCAAGCACAAACATAATTATTTCCCAATCATTGGCATTAATTACACCTGGACAAAATAGTAAAACCCTAACCCTAATTCATTTTAACCATTTTCTTTCCTTTTTCCCTTATTTTCGAAATCGGTAAACACAAATAAATCTCCAATAATTATTCGAATCATTTCTAAATTTTTCCAACATTTTATCTGAGTTATATGAGATATAAGAAACCCTAGAAAAATATAAAATCGGATGTACAAATAGTTTTTAAGCCGATTTCATAATTAACTAAAAATTAGGGTTTCGAATATGATTTGATTTATAAAATCAAAATAAAATGCATGAACATTTTTCTTATGCATAGATCGAACTTATAGGATGAAAAGTGAGTTGTAAAAATACCTTGGATGATCCTTAGTGATTTTATGAATTTATGAACCCGGTTGCTTATCCGAACCCAAAACCAATACCAAAATCGAACAAAGCCTTATAAAATCTTCCCACTATTTTTCCCACACTCCTTGACCTTCAAATCACCCAATAAAAATCGTGCAAGCCTTGGAAAAAATCTTGTGCCGCCACTTAATTTATTTAGGGTTTCGGTTTTTTTGTTTTTAATGATTTAGCAAATGAAAATGTAAAAAGATATACATAAACAAGTTTGGCCCGTAAGATCCTAATTCTTTCAAATAGTATTAAATCCAGATTTATTATTATCATAATTCTTATGTATTTATCTATAAATATTTTATATAATAATAATCGCATAATTAATTTATTATACATAAGTTCGGGCATATATAACCTAATTTATAAGTTTAATTAATTTCCTTGTATGAACATAAAGTATTTGTGATCTTACAAAAATTTCATAATTGCTGATAGTATTTTATTTTCATATTTTCTATAATTAAACTGAACAATTTTTTAAGCTTTTATAGATTTACCTTGGGCATTAGGGTATTTTGGTAATTTTACACTTAGTGAAATTTTTAGGTTTTACACCTCTTCCCCCCTAAAAAGAAAAATGTCTTCTACCGAATTAGAAACATGATACGACTGAAAAGAACATACCAGATCATGGAAGAAAATGGAGGTTAGAAGGACCGTAAGACACCTCGTCTCCCAAGTAGCTTCCCGCGTCGTGATGATTCGCTCCAAAAGAATTTTGACAAAAGGGTAGTCATCTTGTTCCTGCTTGGACACTAGTCCGACGGATCTAGAAAAGACTCAGCTCTTTCCGTATAAGATACTCCTCACAGATCTGATCGAATGGATAAGCAGACAACGTGAAGAGCGATGAACTTGTAACCACTGAGTAATGATACATGAAAACACATTGTGAACAGAGATAGCTGAGGAGGTACCTAAGCCCAACGATATGAAACCTCACCAAAACGCGATCAAGAATGCTCAACGGTCCATGAAACGAGACTAAGCTTGCCCTTGATACCAAAACGCCTGACCCACGTGTAGTGAAACAATTCAAGAAAACAAGCTCACTATGGCCCTTGGAACTCTAACGGCTCTGCGATGTCTGTCGCGTAACTCTTCTGACGAGTCTGAGCTTCCTTAAGCTTTTTCCCTTGCGACGGCGACCTTTTCATTAGTCAACTCTCAATCATCTCCGACCTCAAGAATAGCGTTCACACAACCTATCCCAACAAATGGAGCACGACTATTTCTTACCATACCACCTCTCGAAAGGAGGCGCATTTAAACATATCTGCGCGCGTAGAACGCCAAACTGTTATTGTATAGGTGGCAAACTCCATCTAGACATAGTAGTAGTCATCCCAATTTTCCTCGTGCCCATTCTAAAGCACAAGAACGTAACATAATCCTCAATGTTTTGAATCGTAACGCTCCGAATCTGTCCGTCGATTTTACTCAGGATGAAAAGCTGACGAAACTTGAGCCTGGGTATTTTTATTATTTTTTCCCCAAGCTGTCTGTAAACCTTTCCAAACCGAGACGAAACGTGGATCCCTATCTGATACATCGCTGGACGGAGTAGCCGTTGTAATCGAACAATATTACATGGATGAACATTTCTTCTCATCAGCCAATTACTAACGGGTAATCACCATACGATAGGAAGAAAATGTGCCGATTTAGTCAAGCGATCTACAACAAACAGAAAGCATCGTGCTTCCTCTGATTCTGTGGACATCGGTAACCACAATCCTTGGATATTTTGTCCCCACTTCCAAACAAGAAATCACTAACGAGTCAATACCCACATTGCACTTGGTGTTTCTAATCTTAACCTGGCTGACATTTTTAAACACTTGGACAAACAAACCAGTAGCCACATCGCGCTTCATACACTCCACAAAAGTGTAGGCTTGAGATCCGAGATAACATCTTCGTCGAAACCTAGATGAATCGAAAATGGAGAACAATGAGCCTCAGTCTTTAGGCTTCTCCTGAAGTGTTGGATCCACTGGTACTCATAATTTAGTACCACTACTATAACAAATCCATCGTCATAACGGTGCGAAACCTCGGTCTGCTGACATTATTCCTGAATAATTTGCCATATTTCTCCGTCAATCCTTCTGAGCTGCCTTAATCTGAGAAATTAGGTTAGGCTCAAAACCTCAGACTAGACCCAGAAAACATTCTGTCCACAACACATAACTCGATAACCAAACGCTCAGTTCACGAATAATCTCTTCTTCACCTTGATACCACTATCATCACCCGAATCTTCCACTCAATGCATCAGCCACCTACATTTGCTTAAGCCCGGATGGTACTGAATGTTGGTGTCATAATCCTTTAGTAACTCCAACCACGTCTCTGTCTCATATTCAAATTCTATCTGAGTGAAAATAATTTAAGACTCTATATCGTAAATATCACATGATTCGCCATAAAGAAATGTCCCAAATTTGAGAGCGAAGACAACGGCTGCTAACTCCAGATCATGAGTAGAAGGTTAACCTCAATTAGGCTTTAGTTTGTCAGTGAGGCATAGGCAATCACTTTCCCATGCTGCATGAGTACACACCCAAGACCCTTCTTAGAAGCATCACTGTAAAATCTGAAATCCACCGGGAACCAGATTGAAGAGTAAGAATAACAGAGGAAACCAAAACGTTGTCTTACGCTCTTCAAAGCTCTTTTCCTCGCTCTTCGTTCGCATCAAACTTCTCAACCCTTCGCTAAGCTTAATAAGGGTAAGGCTAATCGTGAGAAACCCTCTACGAATCTGCGGTAATAACCTGCTAATCCAAGAAAACTCCGACTTAACTTCGTCATCAGACGTCCGGTCTTGCCATTGGTGATTAAGCCTCGAACCTTAAGTCGCCGGAACCATAGAAATATTCCTTCTGCTGAAACAATGTGACCCAGAAATGCCACCTTACTCAACCAAAATTCGCACTTTGAAAACTTGGCATATAATTTCTCCTGTCGTAAAATCTGTAGAACAGTGCGGAGATGCTCCTCGTGTTCTTCTTTAGACTTAGAGAAGACCAGAATATCATCAATGAACACGATAACGAACTTGTCCAAGAATTCATGAAAAACTCGTTCATCAAGTCCATAAATACAGCTGGAGCATTCGTGAGACCAAAAAGGCATGAACCAAACTTCTTAATGACCTTAACGGAGTGTGCGAAAAAGCATCTTAGGAAATGTCCGCTCTGCTCTTTCACATTTCGCAACAGATGGTAACCAGATCGTTAAATCAATCTTGGAAAAATGTTTAGTGCCCTGAAGCTGATCAAATAAATCATCGATAACTGAAGGGGATAACGATTTACGAATGTTGATCTTGTTCAATTCACTATAGTCATACATAAGTCTCATGCTACTATAACCTCCTTCTTCTTTGACAAAATAGAAACCGGTGCAAAAATCGGGAATCCCCAAGAGGCGATACACTCGGGCGAATAAAACTATCTTTCCAAACAACTCCTGTAACTGATCCTTCAACTCTTTACTCAACTCGGGTTGCAATGCTAATAAGAGCATTGGAGATTGGCTCAGCTCCGGGGAATAAGCTCAATGATAAACTCAAACATCGCGAATAGGAGGAATTCCGGGAAGTTCTTCGGAAATACGTCCTGAAATTCGGAAACAATCGGCTGATCATGAATAGAATAAAAACGTCAAAGTCGTGTCATGAAATGTCAGCCAGCAAAACCTTCGACAACCATGGCGATAGTAAGTTACGTGCTTTTAAACGAAATGATCCTCATAGATTTTCCCGGTAGAGGAACCCTGATAAATAAATCCAGGGAGTATGAAATATCGCCGAATATACACGACGGGAAAAGACATGTCAAGTCGAAGCACACGGTGTGCTGCTAACCAGTCTATACCCAGAATTATGTCAAATTCACACATATCCAAGGGAAGTGCATTTACTGAACGAATCTTGTCATCAAACTGTAGAGGAAGATCTCTATATACATGGGTAATACGTGCGGAGTCTTTCATGGGCGTGGATATACACAAATAATAACATGTATCAATGTAATAAGGTGTCATAGTAAATATGAAGCAAACTTGGTAGATATCACAGAATGTGTCGCACCCTATCAAAAAAACAAACACTGCAACATCCGACTATAATAATAACACCAGTGATAGTTACCTGAAGAATTGGGAGAAGCGGTTTCCCTGATCACGAGTAAGTGCAAATAAACAGCGTGCCTTAGATGCCTCTGGCTTCATAGTCAAGCAGTACCTGAGATATAACGAGTCACCTAGTCACCATTGTTCATCTTGCAGTCTGCCGCTGAAGAATGACACAGATTCCTTTTGGCCACATTGATAAAGCAAGTACCACAAGCACGCCTGACACATCCTCCTATGGTTTTCTTACGTACCACAAGTGATGAGTTGCAATACAGGTATGTGAGTAATTCATTTAACCTCTCGCGGAAAGGGTACCCTGGACTGCTAGGGGAACCTTATTCATAATAGATTCGTTGAACCATGAACTTTGAGACATATAGAATGAATTATAAACTTAGTTATAGTATCAAATGATTTTACCTCGATGTTGGTATGGAATATTCGTTGGGATTGCTGACTACACTGTTCCTTTGAGTCCATGTCCTAGCACCAGAATTACCCTGTTACCAGAATATTGTTTCGTTGATGAGTTAAGATTCATTATTTCATATAAGCAGATAAAAAAGATAAACTATAACGATTTAAATTTTGTGAGAGACCATGAGTTCTGATTGTTTCACGAGAGTACTTGTTGGAGTTATCTGTTGTTAACGGTATTTACCTACCTAACTTGTGCCACTGGACCTTGTCAGAGAAGTATATTCTCCATAGACGGTCAGTATTTTGTCTGAGATCATGGAGTGACCCCTGATAATAACTATTTACTGCTAGAGTTGGTCCGACTGATATCGGTCTCCACTCTTATGCCTGGAGAATATAAACGGTAACATATTAAAAGAGGATATAGAGGTAAAACATAAAACAAGGACGAAAGATTTTAGTACTTGGAAGATATTATCCCCTACTTTAGCGAGTCTTGAACGATCTTGTACCTCTCATCATATTCTCCTACCCTGTTTCATACTTAAAGGATTTTCTAAGATTGCGTGCAGCATCGCGCAACTATTAGGTCATACATTCGAGTTAAACTGTACATTACATCAATGAACATGGTCAAGTATTTGACTATGGAAGAACCCCAACGAAGTTCTCATCGACCTGTTTCTTATCTGCAGTTGCCAGCTTAAACCTGTCCAAGAAAACCAGTCTAGGCCGGAGGAAAGCCGCTGCAGTACTCATACTATTTTTTCACTCGCCCTTTGGTGGATGGAAAAGGTGACTCCCTCTTCAAGCGCTCTTGCTCGGGCTCGAGGGAAAAACCTAAGAAAGAACACTCTTTTAGAAAGCGGCCCAAATGTCAAAGTAAGGAACTCCACAACATACTCCTCTCGTTTGGAGCCTGCTAAATGGTACCTTCCACCAATCGAAAACGCTTCGCCTCTCTGCTAGTGAACTTTAAACACAGCCAATCTGTCTTAAAAAAGCATCATTGACATCCATCACGTCGAAGATCTTCTCCATATGGGAGATCCAATTCTCAGCATCAAACAAGGGCCACCTGCCTTCGTCGAACTAACGGGTTTCTGCTTATGAAGGCGCCAAGTCCAAGTATCGAATAGTGACTGGTGGAGGATTACTACCCGACACCTACACACCAGTGCGGTACAGCTTCGAGCTGAGAAACCATTCCTCCGCGAGGGGGGATGCTGTGGGAGCAAGCATCCACGCTTGCCTAAACGGCCGCAGCGAGTTTCCAGCATCGCGTACGAATGTTCACCATCTGACATTTCAAAAAGGGTTTAATGATTAAACGTAATAAAGTCAAAAGCGACAGAAGATAAACCGTCGATTCTGAAGAACCTAATGTCTACCCAATCCTCACAAAGGGCCAGTTATAGAGCCTACAGGTCGAAAACTGGCTCTGATACTAATTGTAACGACCCACTCCGAAAGGAGGCCGAAACGTCATATCAGGTGCATATCAAAAGCAAAATAAAGGCATAAATCAAAAATGATACATAGGGACAAGGTGAAAGCCGAATCAAACATCGGCTCCCAATTATGAGATCAACATTGGAAAACTAAAAGAAGTCTAAAGGACGAAAAATGTGTCAAGATAGTATAAACAACATAAACAGTCTTCGATATCAAGAAAGGAAGCTAAATAGTCACTTCCTAAGCACACACACTCTCAAGCCTATCTTCTCCCTCTAGATACCTGCCGTATAAGAAAGAGAAAGAAATACGGCTGAGCATAACGCTCAGTGAACGGATATAATAACAATGTAATTAATAAGTATGAATCCTGGATAGTAAATACAAAGTAGCGAAAAGATCAAAAGTGTCATGAGGAAACCTGGAGAATGCGTCATGAAGAATAGGAAATAAACATGTAAAGCATGGTAAACGAATAAAATGTCATGAAATATCATGATAGTATGAACAAAATAATAAGGTTAATGCCCACGACTTCAGTATAATCATCCATGTCCAATAATAATCCTGTCGTGAATCCATGCATTATAGTACAGATGGCTGCCTCAACATGTAATATAGGGGTGACACCTCATATAAATAATAAGATGTTGGAGGGATCAGCTCCAATGAGATGGGATAAAGTAGAGCACACAAAATAACTATCACCATGAACGAGTCAACCATGTAAACTATGATGCACCCCATACGCCCCTGAATAATAATGGCCAAACATTAAATATAATTCTGGTAACATGAAAAGGTACGCCCGCGTAAATCACTCTCAACGCGAAAGAGTCGTGACACAGGCGCCTCTGTGTCACGTTCATCGTAACCTTAGTCCATGACTAGGTGTAAGATCATGTAAATCATGGTCCATGCCGTATATATAGCTCGGGCAATATGAAAAGATATTGAAATCAAACATGTAAAGGATCATTACGGCAAAAGACAAAAAAAATGGGGCAAGCATAGCAGTTTTCTAGGGGATGAATCATTAAAGAAAGAATGTCCTAGACTGAAAGGAACTTAATAATCCGTCCCTTAGTCCAGCAGTAGACGGAAAAAATGATCAGAAGATGTAAGCTACTCCAGCTAGCTTCGAATCTCCATGTTAAAGACATAAATAAGTTACGTGTTCATGATGTAAAGGTTACTTTCCATTTTTGTACATCTATTTAGTAACTTATATATTTTTTAGTATACTTTCTATTTTTAGTACTTTCTATAAATAGACACTTTCTATAAATTACAATTCCTTGATTAGTACATCCATGATTAACATATTCTATGATTAGTATGGTTTCATGATTAGTATTCTTGTAATATTGGGTACTTCCCCAAAAATAGCAGCTTCTAATTAAGTAAGTTACCAAAAATAACTTTTCATTAATTAACTTTCCATAAATGATAACTTTCCTGATTTAATAAGTTTCCAAAATTAAACTTTCCAAAAATAGACTTTCTAAAAATAGACTTTCCAAAAATAGCAGGTTTCTATATATAGTAAGTTTCCATAAATAGCATGTTTCTATAAATATTTCAGGTTTACTATAAATAGTAAGGTTACATAAATAATATCAAAATGCATTTTCTACCCCCCAACTTTATTTATACAGAATAAATTAATAAAATAACATGTCTAAAACAGACCCCATAGTTTTCCAAGAAATTAACAAAACAAGTCACTTATACTTTAAATAGCAAATCGGGTAACATTAAATCACTAAAACCTAATTGAATTTTTCCAAGCACAAACATAATTATTTCCCAATCATAGGATTAATTACACCTAGACAAAATAGTCAAAACCCATAGACCCTAATTCATTATTAAACCATTTTCTTTTCCTTTTTCCCTTATTTTCCCGAAATCGTAACACAAAAAAATCTCCGAATAATTAATCGAATCATTTCTTTCTAAATTTTTCCAACGTATATCTGAGTTATATGAGATAAAAGAAACCCTAGAAAAATATAAAAAATCGGATGTACAATAGTTTTTAATGCCGATTTCATAATTAACTAAATTTATGGGTTTTCGGAATAAGATTTGATTATAAAAACAAAATAAAAAAAAAAATGCATGAACATTTTTCTTATGCATAGATCGAACATATAGGATGAAAAGTGATTGTGTAAAAATCCCTTGGACGATCCTTAGTGATTTTATGAAATAATGAACCCGGTTGCTTATCGCCGAACCCAAAAAAAGGCCAAAACCAAAATCGAACACAGCATAAAAAATCTTCCCACTATTTTTCCCACACTCCTTGACCTTCAAATCACCCAATAAAAATCGTGCAAGCCTTGGAAAAAATCTTGTGCCGCCACTTAATTTATTTAGGGTTTCGGTTTTTTTGTTTTTAATGATTTAGCAAATGAAAATGTAAAAAGATATACATAAACAAGTTTGGCCGAGTCCTATGGGCTTTCAAATAGTATTAAATCAGATTTTATTATTTTCATAATTATTATGTATTTATCTATAATTATTTTATATTAATAATAATGCATAATTAATTTATTATATATAATTCGGCATATATACCTATATTTATAATTTTAATTAATTTCCTTGTATAACATAAAGTATTTTGATCTTACGCATGCAATCATAACTAAAAAACATCATATAAAACATAATTTGTATGTATTTAGAATGGTGTAAATGAAAACAAGTGCGTCTTTATTGTACTGTAGTAACATACGGAAATAACTCATCATCACTTAACTAATAAAATACCCCACCTATATATTTTCTGTTATTGGAACCTCTAACTGTAAACTTTTTTACACAATAAAATATCAATGCTTTAAAACTGACAGTTATAGCTTATAAAGTTCTACTGTATATCACATCTTAGCCTACAGCTTAAGAAGAAAGATATTTTTGACACTATTTAAGAACAATTCTTTGTACATATATCCCTATGATAAATAATAATCCAATAGCCATAAAAAATAATAAATAATAAAATATTAATCATATATTAGCTAAAAAAGCATCGTTCATATGTCTACATCTAATAAACAACTTAAAAAACATAGTTAGTTAGGGGAGAGATATAAAAGAACTGTTGAATCTTGAATGATCTGAAGAAGCACGTATAGAATTTGGAAGCGATTTGTTGTTGTGTGTAGAATTGGCTAATAAGCATAATTCTTTGCTAACTAACTGAAGCCATTTAATAATATACGTAGTATTTTCTTATGTTGGAAATGCCCAAAGACAAAGCTAAAGTTGGTAATTTTACACGTTTTATATGACTTGGATTTCACTTTAAGAATTTCATCTATATAAGCATATAGCCTATGCTCTTTTGTTTTCTTATTATAGCCCTACGAGTTAAAAAAAGCAAATGGATTTCTTTCGTAGAAAGAAAAAACAAGGGAAATATAATACAGATAACCAAAATAACATCGCCAAAACATGGAGAACTCTCAGCGGAGACACCAACTGGAAGGGCTTGTTAGACCCTCCGGGACCCGATCTCCGTAGCTACATCATTCACTATGGTGAAATGGCTCAAGCGTGTTATGATGCTTTCAACTCTGTCAAGGTATCAAAGTACGCTGGAAGCAGCCACTATTCACGTGAACATCTATTGTCAAAAGTGGGCATTAGTCAAGGCCGTCCCTTAAATAAGTATCGAGTGACTAAATATATATATGCCACGTCTTCTATTGCACTTCCTGATGCATTCATCATGAAGTCGTTGTCACGTGAGGCTTGGAGCAAGGAATCAAACTGGATGGGGTTTGTTGCAGTCGCTACAGATGACGGAAAGGTGGCTTTAGGGAGGAGAGACATTATGGTTGCATGGAGAGGGACCATTGAGGCTTTGGAGTGGGTTAATGATTTGAGTTTCACATTGGTTTCGGCTCCCAAAATATTTGGTGAAAATAACGACGACGATGACCCCAAAGTACACCAAGGATGGTACTCAATCTACACAACGGATGATCCTCGTTCGCCTTACAATAAAAGTAGCGCTAGAGATCAGGTGTATCTGTATTTTGACATTATTTTGGTTATTATACGTTATTTGTACCAATATATAGTTCAAGTTGGCTAATTTCATATGTCTCGATAAACTTTTAGGTACTGGCCGAGGTGAAGAGACTAGTGGAACAATACAAGAAGGAGGAAATTAGCTTGACCATAACTGGTCACAGTTTGGGTTCAGCGGTCGCCACACTGAATGCCATTGACATAGTCATAAATGGAATCAACAAGCCGAAAGGTATCCCTAACAAGACATGCCCAGTGACCACCTTTGTTTTTGCTAGCCCTCGTGTGGGAGACTCCAACTTCAAGAATGTCTTTACTTCCCAGAAAGATCTTCATGCCCTACGTATTCGCAACACATCTGATGTGGTTCCGAATTATCCTTCAAACGGGTATTCAGACGTTGGGGTTGAGCTGGAAATTGATACTACAAAGTCTAACTACTTAAAAAGTCCCGGGAGTGTGTCAAGTTGGCATAGCTTGGAGGCTTATATGCATGGTGTTGCGGGGACACAAGGTAGCAAGGGGGGATTTAAACTGGAATTCGGTCGCGATATATCGCTTGTGAACAAGCATTTGGATGCTTTAAAAGAAGAATATGGTGTGCCTGCTTCCTGGTGGTGTGAGAAGAATAATAGTATGGTTCAACAAGAGGATGGTTCTTGGGAGTTGATGGATCATGAAGATGATGATTTTGGTCCATGAGATATCTAAATTTTCATTCAACTCTCATAATGTTGTATCCTGTACGTTAATTTTCGTTTTAATTAATAATATATTACATTGTTGTACTCTTCTTCATCTCAAATAGTGAACAGTAGATGTTAAATATTCATATAATATTGTTATCTACAGTAACTTTGCTAATTAAATAATCTAATCTACAGTAACATAATGATATAATAATCTATATCTTTGTGTGGGTTAGTGAGAGATATCTCTCAGTTAAACACGTATCTTCTCCCTGATATGTGTTCTTCTCCAAACATATACACAAGATAAAACACACACACAACACCAATGCCCTCAAATATCTCTCTAAAAAAGATCCACCGTTTTAGTAACAAATACAACCTCAATTGCATCTACCGGCCAAAGAAATCAAGGGATGTGTTGAGTTAACCCTAAATCATTTTGTAAGTTTATCAAGCCTAATTATATAATCTTTGGTATTCTTATATTTTAGGGTTTTTGTAGGATTTAAATTTTCTGTAAAGTATATGATTTTGTTGAAATCAATCAGTGATTTAAATGTGTGATGCTGTCTGATTGTTAGAAGAAGAGTGGAAAGGGAAAGAGGTCAGGGAAAGCTGCATTCAACTTTGCGGGTTGTGGATTATGAGATGCTTGAGGAGAGAGTGATGGATTTTATTAAACAAATGCTTCTTTGTGGCGAGAGTTTGTATCTTAGAGATTGGGATTATGGGAAGTTTAGGCAGATAGCGGATAAATGTGGTGCGGTTTTGATATGGTCTTATTGTTGCTAAGGTGAAGTTTCTTGCTAATTTACATATAGCTTTTGTTTGATCTTTGATAATGTTGGTTTGGGTGAGCTTTGTTTTTGTATGTACAATTTCTAATGGCAGCATGAGCATCGGGAACTGGAAAACATGATGTCATTGATGCTACAATGGTGGGTAGGTTGATTGATCCGAAAGAGGTAAGTGCTATCTTAGAAAACTATGTTTACGTTTTGTTGTTTTGTTAGGAGATGTCTGGAATAGCTTATTTTCCCGGTTTACCCACACGCTTACTTTTTCGGCAGGTCTGATTTTGATCTTTGGTTTTTGGTTCCTTACAATGGAGTTGACTTAAGAGATAAGAGCTTAAATTAATTGATTTGGATGAACTTTGTAGGAAGCTTCAAACTGCTCCAGGCACTGCAATCGGGTATGGCTAACCAAAGATTGTGTGACTTTTAATTTTTTTTTATGATCATTAATAATTGTAGTTGTTATCGTGCTATGCAGAAACTGCGCTGCATAATACATTACTGAGATGCGGATTCTGTCAGGCGTGTCGAAGCTGGAATTTGATACTTATATTTTTAACCTGGTAAGAGTGGTATGTGTAACATCATTTGGATTGTTATGTTGCCACTTGTGCGGGCCTGCCTTGTGATATGGAAAACTATGCAGCAGCTACAATACTCATTCGAAATTGGTACAAATTGCTTAGACTTTCATGCTTCACCTTTATCATATGTCGTTACATGTGATATGATGGGAATCTAAGGGGACGGCTTATGCACCACAAACCTTTTTGCAGTTGTTTTTCTGTGACAATATGCATGATTTGTAATTGGGCGTAATTTTAAGGAGATGTATTAACCTAAAAGATAAAAACTATAAAATAAGTATGACACAATTTTTATAAATACTAAATAAAAACTAACTCTAAAGTTAACCATCTTACAGAAAACACGTAATATCAAATTCAAATAGGGTGAACATTTGATATACTTGGTTTGGTTATGAGAAATACTCGGTCCATGATAACAGCCTCAATCCCATATAATTCGAATTCTCAGTTATTCCACACTCCACTATTAAAGCACGTTTTATACCCATCTTCTTCGTAAGCTCTCAAAAACAAATCACAAACAAGTTTCACACCAAAAACAAAATCGGGTTTCACCAGGCACGAGTGTGGAGAAGGTAGTCATTAGCAGAATCCAGTTTCAAATTCACGTTGGATTTTCCTATGTTCTGGGTTGTGTTCCTGACCGTGTCCAAGACTTTGGCTTCGTTTGTTCCTGTTCGACTTCAGTTTCGGGTTGGTATTTGTTAGATTGATTTTGGTTTGGGTTACACGGTATCGGATAGTAAACTGGTCGAGGTTGTCGTTCGTAGCTCAGGTTGGGTCTCAAATGAGATCACAGTCGTACGTAGTGTTGTGTTAGTGTTCGAGTTCGGTTTCGGTCTCGATTTATCGTCTTATCCGGAGGTATATCTCGACTTACAAATCATATACATTATGCGTAAATATTATGTTATGAAATCTTGTTATATAGTAAGTTATGGTAGAATCTTAACTAAATTACTAGTAATGTTGTTAATCGAATGCAAGTTTAAAAACATGAAAACTTTCATGCAAGGAGCGTAACATGGTTGAATCTATGTTGATAAATATGAATCATTTTATAACTTCCAATATTTGAAACAAGTTGTTTAGATGTTAATATAATCTGAAGATATTATTACTACGTTAAGAAGTGTAAAAATTATCATATGAACCTAAACTAAATTGAGCATATGTACTTATACGTTTTGAATGTCAACTGAAAGATACGGACATATTGTAATGATAAATAATATTACTCAGGACTATATATATAATAATAACATTTATCCACTTACATATATTTAATTGTTATTTGTAAAACAAGTTTTACAACCTGTTATATTCATGAATGATATGTAATTGTTTTCAAAAATATATCAGAGAACGTCGGCTTCTTAATTACTATAAAGTTTGGAAAGACATTTTACTTATAAGTATGTTGATGTCCTTATAATAGATATGAAATAAGACATGCACAAATGAAGTTTGGTTAGATTAAGCGTAACTATTTTCAAGTATTCAAAATGAACCATTGACCAGTAAGGTATATTGTTGGTATGTCACTTTAAAAATTAAAATGCAAAAGCCACTGCTACTGGTTTAACTAAAACATGTGAGTACGAAACATAGTAATGAATTATATATAAGTAAATAATAATTGATTCCCTAATTCATGTAGATAATCTGAAGCGAGAGTAAGTGGATTTGATTGTCAAGAAAGCGTTGATTGTTTAAGGTACATATATTCTATCATTTCTTTTAAGGATTCTTCATGAACTTTTGCTCCGTATTATTTTGCCTCGCTGGAAATCCCTATATATGTTTCCATCTATGATTGTTTTTGTGCAACCTTATTTGATAACTTCGATGAGCCTTAGAATTCGTTTGATACATGCTCATGTGACATAGCCATGATATGAACTTATCCGTTTTGTGTAGACATGATCTTCTTTGACATATTTTGTTTCGTTTCGTATTGATATATGAACCCTTTGTTCTGTACTGATGCCCAGCTAACTAGATGGAGGGATACATGACCGCGTCATTGAACGGCACCAATGGCATGATCTGTCGTGGTGGTGTGATCAGTCCTCGCGCGTTGCCTTTTGTTTCGTGAAGCTCTATTATGAATTGGCCTATATGATTTGATTTGTAGGGAGCGTATGGATAGCTCCTAGGTACTTCCGTTATCATTTTCGTTTTGGTTGCATGGCTTTGTTTGGTGCCAACAAACCCCCATTGACACTTTGTAGTGTACATCTGGAGCAGTAGCTCCCATGATCCTACATTTTGATATGATGTGATGATGCATATGATTGTTAGGGTCTAAGCATGTGGCATGCTTTAGGTACATTGTTTCGAGCTCAGTGTGGCATTTATGGAGGTTTTGTTTGATATCGATTTTGTTTCAGTCTTTATGATATACGAAATCTCTGCATACCAGCTGTTGTGGTTCCTTTTGTTTAATTTACATATTTGATCTATCTGTTTGTTTTATACTTGTTATATTGTTCATAAGCTTTTTAGCTCAGCCGCATTTCTTTTCTCCATGGCAGGTAATAAGAGGGAAGCTGGGTTATGAGTGAAGAGTGTTAGGAGCTCTTAGTGGACTGAATGGATGATAGTTTCCCCATTTCATTTAGATTGCTCAAACTTTGCATTTTAGATTTTTGTCTTCCGCTAAAACTCTGTATCGGATTTATTTTTGTTTGAAGGTCATTATGTTTCGGACCTATTAATTCCTTTGTTTTGTTGAGGAACTTCGATTTTGAACCATTTTTATGTAAAAAGTCTTGCTTGCGTATGTTTTGATGCATTAAGTGTGACATTTGAACCATTCTCGATTGGGGTGTTACTTGTTATGTATCAGAGTTGCAGGTTTGACCTGTGTACTTAGGTTATGACCTTGTGAGATTGGTGTAGACTTCTAGATTCATTCCGATCTAATTCGCTCTCATTCAAAATTTTGATCTTAACCATAATTTGTCTTTGATTGGTTCATTTGTTAACTCGTTTTAGATGGCCTCATCGTCGCAATCGTTGTGAACAAACGAAGCAGATCCGGCTCTACTGCTGCGGTAGCACAGGCAAGTTGCCAGACTTGATAACGACTCTTATGCTCGCATAACTGAACGAAGATTAACTAAATAAGAAATAATGGAATAAGTTAATCCGAAGGAATGCTAGACGTGGTAAACACTGGGGTTCAGGTTAATGATGGGGAATTGCACAACCTCAGATCTGATAATTACCCCATGATATCATTGTTATGGTTGGAGATGTGGTTCCAGAAATCAGGAACAGAAATAGAACACCCCAAACTTTCAGCTCAGTTTCCACGCAGAGTGAAGTTGTTAGTTGTTGCAAGCAGAGGAGAAAAAAAGGGGAAAGGGGGGAAAAAGGAAGGGGAAAAGTGAAAAAGGGAAAGGGAGAAGAATGGGAAATGGATTAGGCACATATCGAGAAGAAGGAAGATTCTTTGAGGTTTTGGCGATTGCGATTCTGGTGTTTTGGTGAGTGGGGTAAGTGATGAATGGTGTGAATGTGGTGTGGTGATCAGTTCAAGGCAGGTGTTGCGAATATAAGCTGGAGGGGTATTGTGATGCCCCCAGTTGGGGATGGAGGAGGCCGTTTATGTATTATGATGGAGGGCGTTTTATACAGCAAGCAAAAGGAGTAGGGGGGGGTATGGTAGGTTGTAAGGAGGTGTATAAGGGTGAGGTGATGCTTATGTTGGCGCGTTTGTTTTTTCTGTCATGGAATGATTTTCGTACATCTTTCTTTTGCGTATTTTTTCCGTACTTTCCGAGGAAAGAAA
Organism: Tanacetum coccineum; assembly: GCA_026074375.1. Taxonomy (NCBI): domain Eukaryota; kingdom Viridiplantae; phylum Streptophyta; class Magnoliopsida; order Asterales; family Asteraceae; genus Tanacetum; species Tanacetum coccineum. The sequence goes on from BQNB010003011.1 coordinate 84,117, forward strand.
AGTTGGTGAAGAGGAAAGTACTAAATCGATTCGTCGACTACCCTTAGGGGACACTAGTAGTAATGATTCTTAACTGAAGAGTTTTTTAGACTGGCTTTTGGTTTTCTTGGGGGGCTAAGGCTGAGGTGCAGGGCACCAGGAAAGAACAGGCTTTGGCTCCCTAAACACTCTTTAAATGAGGGGCTGAATGACTTATGTTACTTGACAGGCAGGATCTTTGAACATGAGTTTACTGATCGTAGAACAGGTTTGCTAATGCTGCAAGAGAAACATTGAATCTTCCAATGATAAGGTCTCTTCGAAGAATGAAGGAAACAACAAGGGGACAGGACACGGCCATCGTATCGACCATCAAGACACCATCACAGGGAGTCTAATCAGAGACTTTTCGATCGAAGGGATTGTGATGATATGCAACGGTGGAAGATATAGGCAACAACAGAGACAAGGTATTATGAAGTAACAGAGGGCCCCGTAGTGATAGACAGAGAAGCGAATGAGACAGACGGGCGGGTGGTACTGGTACCTCATGGAGGTCTGGCTTGGACCCAGGATCCAGCAGGGTTAAGGGACCAACAATATGGTCGTTCTTAAGGGTCATCATGCCACGAGATGGGGATACTCTGTTGATTATGCCTCATTCTACCCCCATGTAACAATTTTTGGGAAAAATTACCCCCTTCATCCGGGAAAAAAAAAGCGATCTTTACCTGTGTCACCAAGGGCTACTGCGTTTGTTGTTGTGGAATGTGGAAGAGGTTGGGCATTATAGCTAAAGATGATTGACCTTAAGTAAGATATATGTACAAGAAGGACGAGGTGGTAGTTAGCAGGGGTGGGGTAATAGGTAACTAAGCCACTGCTACGGAATGGTAGATCTTTGCATTGACTATGATCAGGCAGAGTAATTCCACAAGTACTATTTTGGGAACTTTTTATATGTTTTGATCGTGATGTGTTTGTTTTTTCGATACGGTGCGACGCATTTTGTGGTTCTCTTCTTGCGGTCTTTCTCTAAACTAATAAAGTCCTATACATTATTAGATTATGATTATTGATCTTCTACGCCTATGAAAAATTATGTGGTTAGGGTCTCGAATTATAGAGATTGTCGTTATGTTTTGATGATATTATTCGTTCTACTAAATTTGCTTCCTTTTGAAATGACGCGATTTCGATAATTATTTCTTGGTATGGATATTGGTTGATTGAGATAGCATCGCATCGAGCCTACCATCGGACTATCATTCGAAAACGTTGTCATCTTTGGTAATTTGAAACCATCTGAATTCATATACCTGGTTCTCGAACCTGTAAGCCTTTTAAATATTTCTCTGCTTTAAAGCTCGAACACTAATTTCCATGGTTGTCGAAGGTTCTTAGCATCAATTAAAGACACTTCGTTAGATGGACCTCGCCTCGAGAGTCATCCAGTAGTTCGAAATTTTCCTGATGTTTTTCCTGATGAGCTGCCAGGACTACCACCTGAAGCGTGGAAGTTGAATTACTATAGTGAGTTGATTCTGGTGCTCAACCCCATTTCTAAAGCTCCGTACAGAATAACGCCAGTTGAATCGAAAGAGCTAAAAGATCAACTTCAAGAACTTCTGAATGTGGTTTTATTCGACCAAGTGTATCTCTATTGGGGCGGCCCTGTAGTTTTATTTGTAAAGAAGAGGTTGGGTAGATGGAGGTTGTTTATAGATGTTAGGGAGCTGAATCGTTTTATAGTTGATATAATGTATCCACTACCGCGAATCGACGATTTGTTTGATCAGCTTCAGGGTGCCAAGTTTTTCTCAAAGATTGATTTGAGGTCGGGTTATCATCAGCTACGTGTAAAGGAGCAAGACGTTTCTAAAACAGCCTTTCGCACTCGTTATGGTCATTATGAGTTTCTTGTGATGCCGATTGGATTGACTAATGCTATAGTGTTTTTCTGAACTTGATGAAATCGTGTCTTTCAAGTGTACTTGGGACAAATTTTTTATAGATTATTCATTGATGAAATATTGGTGTATACAAAGACGAGGGGGACGCATGAGGATCATCCTTCATATTGTGTTCGGAAATTTTGCGTAGAGAAGCTTTATTGCCAAATTCTGAAGGGTGACTTTTGTTTAGAGCAAGTAGCAATTCTGGGTTCATATTGAGATCAGCCGATGGTATTACTATGGTTCATGCTAAGGTTGAGGCTATCACTAATTGCCGGCGAGACCGACAATTGTAAACCGAAAGTTAGAAGCTGTTTGGGACTTGTGGGGTAATTATAGAGATTTGAGGAAGGTTTTTCACTTATTGCTTTACCTTTGAGTGAAAACTATAAGCGGAAAGAGAGGAAGATTTGTATGGACATAAGAAGAGAGATGAGATTTGAGGAGCTGTGAAAAGGAGATTAGTTTCTTCTCCCTTACTCACTCATCCCTTCTGGAAAAGGTGTATACCAAATTTATATGATGCGTCAAAGAAAAGGTCTTGGATGGCGTTCTTTTGAAATTGGTGAAGGTAAATGTTATGCTTGAAGGCAACTGAAACTTATGAGGAAAATTCATCTGACACATGTCTTGGAGTTGGGCAGTAGTCGTTTTTCGCCTTAAGATTTGGAGGTTATTTGTATGGGGAAAAATTGTGACATCTTCACGATCACAAAAGACTCAAATATATTTTTACTAAAACGAGTTAAAATATGAAGGCAGAGGCGTTGGTTGGAACTACTTAGGATTACGAACAAATATCAGTATCATCCCAGGACGGCTAAGTCGGTTTAGCGGACGCACTTAGTAGGTCAAGAATTTCTGGAACTTTGGCTATGTCTCAAAATTCAATCCAGAGATTATCAAAGATCTAGAGCCATTGGAAGTCGATGTTAGTTGTTCGTGGTTCTGTAGGTTATTTGATAGCCTTAAGATTGAAACCTAACTTATACTTGCGGATTAAGAAGCCAGAAAGGAATGATGGTGAATTTATGGTCGTGGTTGCAAATATGAAGAATGGTATAGATGGGGAAAGCATTCGGGGTGGATGAGCATGGTGTGATATGGTACGGTAATAGATTATGTGTTCCCGACGATTCCTCTCTTCGAGAAGCTATTTTGACTGAGGCACATAGTTCTCCTTTCTCTATTCATCCTGGTTCTACAAAGATGTATAGAGATTTGAAGCAAAAATTTTGGTGGAATGGTATGAAACAGGAGGTGGCTAGATTTGTGGCAAAGTGCTTAACGTGTCAACAAGTTAAAATTGAACATCAACGTGCAAGTGGTCTTCTTCAGCCTTTAGATATTCCAACTTGGAAGTGGGATCAAATCTCTATGGACTTTGTAACAGGGTTGCCTTGCACCTTTAAGAAGAATGATGCAATTTGGGTTGTTGTTGATCGGTTTGACTACGTCCGCCTTATTTTTGCTTATTCAGTAAGGGTACCCAGTTAGCAAGTTGATGAGATTTTTCAAGCAAATGAGATTATTCGGTTACATGATAACTCCTACATCGTATTGGTCTTATAGGGGGGATCCACGTTTCACTTCACGGTTTTGGAAAGGTTTGCAGAATGGTTGGGGAACGAGACTTAAGTTTAGTACTGCATTTCACCCTCAGATGGATGGGCAAACTGAACGTACTATTCAGACTCTAGAGGATATGTTAATAGCGTACGCTTTGGAGTGGACTGGAAATGGGACGAATACCTGTGTTTAGTTGAGTTTGCTTACAATAATAGTTGGCATGCAAGTATTAAAGGGGCCCCCGTACTTGAGCTGTTTTGTATGGGCAAATTTAGAGCCCTCATTTGTTGGACCGAAAAGTTGGATGAGCGTATTATAGAAGGTCAGAATGGTTGAGGTAACGAATGAAAAGGTTGCCATTGCTAAAGAGAATCTTAAAGAAGCTCGGTCACGACAAAAGAGCTATGCTGATCGTCATCGAAGAGCTTTAGAATTTAAACCCGGTGATCGTGTGTTTCTTAAAGTATCTTCGTGTAAGGGTGTTCGACGTTTTGGGTTGAAAGGGAAATTAAGTCCGCGATTCATTGGTCCGTTCGGAATCTTAGATCGAGTTGGTGAAGTTTCCTATCGTTTGGCGTTACCTCCGCAATTATCTCATGTTTCATATTGTGTTTTCATGTATCTCTTAACTATCATCCGTATCAGAGTCCAATATCCGTTTGATAAATTCGCGAGATTTGTCGCTTTTTGTGAGGAGACTGTGGCTATCTTGATCGTCACAGGAGAGTAGCAAATTGATAGAAAAAACCCACCTCTGCCACTCTGTCTTATATGATTTTCGTATAATTAGAAGTAAAAAAAATCAAGGAATAATGTTAAAGCCAATGCAATTTCTTTATGTACGAAACTTGTTACCATATGTACTATTTTTTTGATGTTCACGGGCATTACTTTCAGTAGTACGATAGTTTAATTCCTAAACATATGTGGTATAATACCCTAAAATTTAAAACTATAAAATAAGTATGACAACAATTTTTATAAATATAAAATAAAACTAATCTAAAGTAACCATCTAACATAACACGTAATATCAAATTCAAATAGGGTGAACATGTGATATACTTGGTTTGGTTTTGAGAAATACTCGGTCCATGATAACAGCCTCAATCCCATATAATTCGAATTCTCAGTTATTCCACACTCCACTATTAAAGCACGTTTTATACCCATCTTCTTCGTAAGCTCTCAAAAACAAATCACAAACAAGTTTCACACCAAAAACAAAATCGGTTTGCACATACACGAGTGTTGGAGAGTACGTAGCAGAATCCAGTTTCGAATTCACGTTGGCTTTTCCTGTGTTCTGGGTTGTGTTCCTGACCGTGTCCAAGACTTTGGCTTCGTTTGTTCTTGTTCGACTTCGGTTTCGGGTTGGTATTTGTTAGATTGATTTTGGTTCGGGTTACACGGTATCGGTTAGTGAACTGGTCGAGGTTGTCGTTCGTAGCTCAGGTTGGGTCTCAAATGAGATCACAGTCGTACGTAGTGTTGTGTTAGTGTTCGAGTTCGGTTTCGGTCTCGATTTATCGTCTTATCCGGAGGTATATCTCGACTTACAAATCATATACATTATGCGTAAATATTATGTTATGAAATCTTGTTATATAGTAAGTTATGGTAGAATCTTAACTAAATTACTAGTAATGTTGTTAATCGAATGCAAGTTTAAAAACATGAAAACTTTCATGCAAGAAACGTAATATAGTTGAATCTATGTTGATAATTATGTTCGATCGTCACTTCTAGAGTGATTCTTGTTCGAAAGAAAGTAGATAGATTCAAAGAGACGTAAGAAGGATCGTTTGTTAAAGCACTACTAAACTAGCATACCACGTCGTTGCTAAGAACGTATAGTGAGTGAAAGCTTAGAGGATTCATATATTTGAATTCTCTTCGAGGTTTCACAGCGTTGTATATACACACGCGTATAAAGAAGACGGTGAGTTTAACGAGTTACTATAACGGGTGTATCGTTTCTAGCAAAAAGGGAAAACAATCTTCTATCTTGTAATTATTAATGTTTCTACACGTAATAAAAAAAAAACAAAAAGAAGATCATTTATTCCGCTGCGTACTCGTGATAATAATATGGTTTAAATATATTATAAAACCAATCAGTGGCATCACGAGCCATCCGTTGTAACAATCTTAATTGACAAGAAATTAAATTGGACAAATTAAGGTTTCCGTGATTAAAATTTAAATGCCCCGGTGGGGCTGTTTTATGTTAAAACTATTTGATCTTGAAAGGTTAATAAAATTAAATTTAGACGAGAATTAGGTTTATGCAATTTAAAATAAAAAACTTGATATATAAATTGTTAATTGTTTTAAGTTTTGTTAATTGTTATTAAGATCCCATGATAAAATCTGCAAATTTATCATGGATTAATAATTAGATATAATTAATCTTTTTAATTGTTAAAAAGATTTGTTTTGTAAATAAAGAAAAAAATACACATAATTTTTTAAAATTTTTCTAACTGGTAAGATCTTTGATTCATAATTCGGTAAGAAAACCCTTATTAGTGAATCTATAGGGCCTAAAAATAGTTTTAAAAAGTTTTATTGCTATGTGGTAATTATTTATATTAATGCTTAACGCGAATTTAGTTGATTCGATGTATAAGCCGGAATTATAATAAGGACGAAAGAGTCCTTAGAAGAATAAATAGCATGTTTTATTAATAGATAATTAGGATCAAATTTTAAGTTTGCATGCCTTAATTGTTAAGTGTGTTTAAATACAAGTTATTTAGTTAGTTGATGAGTTTATATTTGTTTTATAATTAAGTACTTGACTAGAAAGAAAATAAAAGAGTTTTTCTGAAAACTAAAAATAAACATGACTAATGATTATCGAAATAAGATTTATTATGAACTATCTATTGCAAAAGGTCAAAAGTGGATTCGGCTTACATCCGATATAAAATCTTCCATGACTAGACTAGCAATATATAGTTTGTAATGTATTCTTTAAATTAAAGTTTTAATTTTTATCAATGACGTAATTTGCAAAAGTGACAATATGAATTGCAAGGAACAGATCGGGGAGCCTCATCAAGACTCGGTCATAGTAGATAACCATTACCCTATAATACCTGACTACGTTGTAGTTTCCTTACCTTGCATACAATGTAGAAGTTACGCGAATGGTCTATGGTTTGAAAAGAATTTAAATCATTCTTTAAATCTATTCCCCGATAAAAGACAAATCTTATATTTAAAGATCCGTGAATCGTCAATATTAAGTCTCACTATATTTATGTATAAGATACTATGATAATAGTGAAACCAGTAATAATAACTAAATTGAGTACTAGTTTTTTATTAAATCAATGATAGCGAAGATGTATCAAGCTTCATTTTGTACTTATTTGACACGTCAAATACCCTTATTCCAAACTAAGTTATTGCTATCCAATTTGTAAAAAAAACGCTTGTTGTATGCTCATTAACTATGCGTGAGACGTGTAATGATTTGCAATCACAGTAATTTAAACTCTTTTTATAGTGAGACGGTTTAGATGTTATCAGTAAATTACGGTTTTGAAATTAGAACGACTAGCGTTGTTGTTTGTTAGACCTGTTAACACGCTACATAGATGGTATGAAACATGCTAACTAGACATTATTTGTAATTATAAGTAGGTCCCATATGTTTAGGTAATTTTGCAAAAGTTGTGAAATCTACAATCGTTGATTTACGCTTTTTAGAATACACCATCACTAACAGATCAACTGATGTAGGGATGGGGGTATTTCAAGTAGGGTCCTAACCGTTTAGGAAATTAATTGTAATTTAATTAAACAACGGGTTAATTAATTTTCTTCAAGATATATCGAAAAATAACAAAACTTAACTTTTATGTTTTTGAAGATTGGCACTACCTGTTCAAAACATACACCATTTTCGGCTACAGGACGATGTTTGAAAAAGAAAAACTATCTGGTAATAACATTCAATGACTGTTGTGCTCTGAGTCTATTAAGTAGTCATGAGTGAGGTCGAGAAGAAATGCAGTGTCATTGAACTGCCTTTACCCCCTGCCACCTGAGTGCAGGTGTCTGAAGCCCTCAACATTGTGGCTCAAGTGGACAGCTCTATATGATGCTCATAACTGAGATTGCTTGTCTTATAGCTTGGGAGTATGACCCCGAACAACATATAACAATTTGGGGGGGAAAATTTTGCACTATCAGTGGACAGCACTAAAAAGATGCCAATAAATACTGAGATAGCTTGTCTTATGCATTGGGATTATGACCCACTTAACTACATAACAATTTGAATTGCACTATCTATATGACATGGTTTCCAGGAGCTTAGATCAATGTTTAAGAAACCAACTGATTGGAGAAGTTTGACTATAATCCAATCTTTCCATACTGCAAACAAGAGGAGGGTAAAATTAGTTGCTCGACAATTTCCATTAAGATGAAAGGATTAGTTGAAGCAAACAGGAAACTTCTTGGTTAAATGCTACACAGGATTATCTACGAAGGCTTAAATACCTTAATGTACCTTACTAAAGATTTGAGGATTTGTAAGAAATTACAATATGCATAACATGGGGAAGAAAATTGGTGAAATTCATGCTATGCATATTGAGTATGAGAAGGGTTATACCTAAAAGGCTGAAACGACCACAAGTAATGAATATTAAAAGAGGAAAACTCCAGAAGCCAATAAGAAATCGCATTAATGTAAAAAGGCAAGAATAAGGTTAATGGCAAGGGAAAGGAAAAGAAGTTTTATATCCCTAAGCCCACCAACCCAAGCCTACTGCTAATGAGCTCCCGAACTAAGGAAGAATGCCTGCCACCACTGTAAGTAGTTAGGACATTGGGAAAAAGGAACTGTCCCTGTGTATCCTTGACAGAGTGTATAAAAAAGGAATAAGTTGGCTCAGCCCATTTCTTCGTGTAATCATCACAATAGAAATTATTTTTCTTTTCCTAATAATAACTTCCTGGTGTATGACACTGGTTGTGGTACTAACATATGTAATTACAAAACGGGATTTAGGATCCGAAAGGAGGCTGAAACAAGGAGCTCATTTAGCTTGTACGTGTGCAATTGAAGTTCGTAGCACAAAGTATAAGCAATGATGGAAGTTGTTTTGACCTATAGTTTACCACATGTCCTTGTTAATTGTTTTAGCCAATTGTCATTATGCACCTACTATAACTAGAGGTTTAGTTTCAGTTTCTCGTTTGGTTGACTAATGTATTTGTTCAAATGTTTTATAACGGATTTTGGAATTCAGTTTCAAAGAATGGTGTTTCATTATTTAAATGTTGTTCCTTCGTAATGGTAGTATATGAAAATGATATGCATGATCTTGTACCGAATGTTTAATTCTAATTATAATGTTAGCAATAAAAAGAGTCAAGCAAACTTGGACCCACTTATCTATGGCACTGTCGTCTTGCTTATATAAACAAGATCGTATTAAACACTGCAACAAGAACGGGGCTTGTTGAAAGTCAACGGAAGATGAACAATTTGATGATGCGAATCTTGTTTTAATACTGGCAAAGATGACGAAGAGAACCTTTCCCTCATAGAAAAACCGCTAAGGGGCAAAGAGATCCTACCTGGAATAAATACATACTGACGTATGTGGTCCACTTAGACATGTGACAAGACAATTTGCTATCTACTTCATTACATTCACAAATGATATAGACCGATATGGTTTTATGTTTATCTCCTTAAACGATAAACAGAGTGTCTTTGAAAAACTTTCTAAGTGTTTTAAAAATGAAGTTAAAAATCAACTCGGAAGACCCTTAAGAAGGCAAAACGAATAAGATCGTGTGATGCAAATACATAACCAAGTTTTAAAGATTATCTAAAAGCAATGGAATCGTTCAACACTTACTAACCTCCATACACACACACCAACAATAATGGAGTGTCTGAGAGGAGAAACCAAATCTTTTACTATGATATGGTAGATCAATTATGAATCTTACAACTCTGCCTTTATCCTTTTGGGATTATGCTCTAGAGTCTGCAACATGCATTCTCAATATGGTTCCAACAAAGAAGTTTGACAAAACACCATATTAACTGTGGTATGGAAAAGATTTTCCAAACTTGTCTTACTTAAAGGTCATGGGATGTGAGGCTCTTGTGAGAGAGATACTCCTGACGAAACTCGAACAAAAGACTTTTAAGTTAATCTATAATAGGATACCCAAAGGAAACGATGGGTTTACTGAATTTCTACTTTCCCACCTGAAAACACAAAAAATTGTTGTTCCAAGGGTATGCTGAGTTCATTGAGAAGCGACCTCATAAGTCAAGATATCAGTGGGATGGCGTAGAATTCTTGAAAGAATTCAAGAAGAAAGAAGATACACACTTCAGAAATCACTAAGCAGACATTCCACGAAGAGGTGAGGTTTTATGAACCACCACAAGAAGAAGTGTATTCTGATTCGTAGGTCCGAAATGACACATCGAGCTCCAAACCCGCTTAATCCTAAATTTAGAGGGTGGAGGAGCATAGTCAGGGGATCTTAATGAACCCACTCGTATAAAAGCCGCATGTTTAGATTCAGAGAATCTAAAAAGTGAATTGATGCTATGAGATGCGGAAAAAACTATCCATGTGGACAATATGGTATGGGTTCCTGGTCGAAATCTTCCTCCTAGTTTGTAAGACCGTTGGGATCAATGTGTGCTTTAAGAAAAATACTGACATTGGATTGATTGTACACGTCTATAAAGCTCGTCTTGTAGCAAATGGTAACACTAACTCTACGGGGGGTGATAATTAAGAGATCGATCCACAACCTGTCGTGACATTAGAGCTATTAGAATTCTCATAGCTATAGCAGCGAACTATGATTATGAGATAGCAATGGATGTTAAAACAGCCTTCTTAAATGGATTACCTTTATGAAGACATCTAATGGTGCAACCTGAAGTTTTGTGATACCTAACATCCCAGAAAAGTAAGCAAGCTACAAAGATCATTTATAATAGTCTTAACAAGCGTCAAGAAGCTAGAATAAAAGATTGATAGAGGAAATCAAAAAAGGTATGGATTTGCTCAAAATCTTGATGAGACCATTGTATATCAAAAGCAAGTGGAGTTATTTTACATTCCTCATCTTGAATGATATTGATGACAAAATCATCATGGTAAACACATTCCAAGTTTACTAAAGAGTAAAGGGATTATCTTGGGAAAAGTGTTTTGCTATAAAGGATTTGGGGAAGCATCATTTATTCATGGAATCAAAATCTAAAGAGATAGAACGAAGTGTGATTAATAGGACTTGTCAGAAATGCTTTCAAGGATAAGATCTTAAAGATATACAAAAATGGATAGAATCCAAACATGGACATATCCCCATGGCAATAAGAAAAACTTACTTTAAACAAATCACAAGGTACTCCAAACGCCAAAGAGGTATAATGTAATGGAAAGACAAGTACACTTTATGCTTCGTGCTTAGATCTAACATGTATGCGGATTAGATGCACTAGACCTGGATTGTTTGCGTTCTGCGCCCAAAAATAGACAAGCCAATTCAACAGAATCTAGGTGAACCCTCATTGGACTGCTGTGAAAAACAATCATAAGTATTTTAAGAAATACTAAAGATATGGTTCTAGGTTTTATGTTGGAAATCCTAAGCCATAGAACAAAGAGTTGAATGCTTTATAGCGATGCGGATTCGAGACTGATAGAGATGACACTAAGTCTCAGACAGGATATTTTTTCGATTTGAATGGAGGCGCAGTGGATAGTAAGAGCTCCAAGCAAAGTACCCACTGCAATGACGCTACAGAATCTGAATAATACATAACTACATCATAAGCAGCCATGGAAGCTGTTTTGGATTAGAAATTGTATCTCAGGGCTTGGTATAGCACCAAACAGATAAATAACCTTTAAATATGTACGTGGTCGAGCAATTCCACTGCAGTTCATTATGCCTAATAAATCCGGGGGTTCAGAAAGGGCTCGCCAGAACCTATCATAGAAAAATCCCCCACAATTTTTTTTTTAAATGTTTTTCGCGAGTGTGTTGAAACTGGGCAGAAATAAGGATACATTAAAGATCCAACAGATAACAAACATAGCTGATCCTTTTACAAAGGTTTTATCAAAAAGAAGCTTACTCAACTAAGCCAGGGCATGGGGGTGGTTCGTCCTGCTAGTAGTATCATTAGATCTGTGATTTAGTATTTGGATGAGAGGGATGAAAAACAATTAATTATATGAATAATGATACATTGGTAAATTGTTATTTATATAAAATTGTGACTTATAATTTGCATGTATAAAAAATTTTTTTTTGTCTCCCCATGAATAGATAAATGATAATTCTAAATTAATCCGATGTCGAATAACAATATAGGAATATTGTTTAAACTAAGAATACAATCCAGAGTTATATGGTGATATTGGAGATATAGAGATTCGTCACCAAACTCACTATGATTATTGCATAAAGGATGAAATATAGACTTCCCTGCCACAAGAATACACTTTATGGATCTACGTCATCAATTGGAATCTTGTACGAGATTTTAATTACATAAATCCTTAGACTTAAATGCAGTGGGTTTAGCAATAGTGATATTCTTCTTGATATAGTTTAATGTTTGTCCCCTGAATAAGGTAACTAATAGGGCTATGTCATGAATGGTTTATGCCACATGATGACTGGCACTTGTAGTCATATAAATTTGTTCCACAAATTGTTGAAGAAGATACCACTGGGGGCCCCTTCGTAGAAAAATCAAATAATGTGTATGGGGAGGCCTAGCCTAAAAAACTCAAGGAAGAAATGTCCACATAGATTAATTAGAAGAACAATAATAACTTACATATAGAAACAGAATCGTTAAATAATGAATGACATGATCCATATCAAATTATAACAATGTATCGGAAACAAAGGGATTGTCAAATTCAAAAAACCTTGTCATAGCCTTTGAAACCGCACTCGTGATGTTTTTGTGGACATTGGCGTGTGTTTGCCTAGAGCGCTAAATATACCAAAGTTATTATATTATTCATACATGTCCAATTGGGAGTCAGTAAGACTATGACCATATAAATTAATATAAGTCCGTAATATACCCGAGCCAAAGGAAACCGCACAACGTTATATGTAAATGCAGTAAATATATTATGTAATATATATTAAATGAGATAAACAAACGATCGTTAAAATGTTACGAAAATTAAATAATTATTTAAACGTGAATGGATAAACGTGAGGGTCCTAATAATAAATAAAACCGAAGAATGAAGGGTTCGGTTTTACCTTTTTTCCCCTAGTCGGCTAGAGAGACTAATCCCACAAGGATTAGGAAGTTTAGTCTATAAATATGGTTTTAGTTTTTCATTATTAACATAACTTGGAAAAAACAAATAACCTAAAATCGACTAGAACTTTTCTTCTATTGTCAACCGGCTACAAAAAGTTTTTGTGGGTCCTTTGTGGTTTTGTCCATCACGCATCGAACAAACAAAACCGAACACTCCTTGGTTTTTGTTTAAGTTCGATCGTCACTTCTTAGTGATTCATTGTTCGTAAGTTGATAGATTCAAGAGACGAAGAAGATCATTTGTTATACACTACTAGTACTAGCATACCTCGTCGTTTGCTAAGAACGTATAGTGTGTGGAAGCTTAGAGGATTCATACCCTATGATTCTTTCGTGGTTCATGCGTTGAATATACACAACGCGCAAAAAGAAGACGGTGTTTACGTTATACTAAACGTGTATCGTTTTCTAGCTAAAAGGAAACCAATCTTCTAACTTGTTAATTAATATGTTCTTACCCGTATCATATAATACGCTGCGTACTCGTGATAATTAATATGGTTAATTAGATTATAAAACTCAACAGATAGTACGTAGCAGAATCCAGTTTTGAATTCATGTTGGCTTTTCCTGTGATTTGGGTTGTGTTCCTGACCGTGTCTAAGACTTTGGCTTCGTTTGTTCTTGTTCGACTTCGGTTTCGGGTTGGTATAATGTTGATTGATTTGGGTTCGGGTTACACGTATCGGATTAGTAAACTGGGCCGTAGTATCGTTTGTAAGCTCAGGTTGGGTCACAATGATTTCATAGTCGTAAACGTAGTGTGTGTTTAGTGTGTTTCGAGTTTGGTTACGGTCATCGATTTTATCCGTCTTAACCGGAGTATACTCGAACTATACAATCATATACCATTATGCGTAAATATAATGTTATAAATCTTGTTTATAAATTAAGTTATTGTAGAATCTTAACTTAAATTACAATAATGTTGTCCAATCGGAATGTCAAGTTTGAAAATGATGAAAACTTTCAAGCCAGGAGCGTAACATGGGTGTGAATCTATGTTTGATAAATTATGAAATCATTATTATAATTTTCCAATATTTGAAACAATTTGTGTTTCGATGTTTAATATAATCTGAAGTAAATTAACACTGAGGGGTGATACGTTAAGAAGTGTAAAAATTATCATATGAACCTAAACTAAATTCAGCTTATGTACTTATACGTTTTCGCATGTCGAATGAAGAAGACATACAGTAATGATAATAATATTACTAAGGCTATATAATAATAGCAATATCACTAAATTTCTTCAATTGTTATTTGTAGAACAAGTTTTACAACATGTTATATTCATGAATGATATGAAATTATTTTTTTGATTGAAGTAGTAAACAAACAAAAGCATATTTGATTGTTTTCAAAAATAAATCAAAATGTCGACTTCTTAATGACTATAAAGTTTGGAAAGACAGTTTACTTATAAGTATAGACCTGAACAAATGAAGTTTGGTTAGTTTAAGCGTAACTATTTTCAAGTATTCAAATGAACCATGGACCAATAAGTGTATATTCATGGTATGTCACTTTAAAATCTAAAATGCAAGAGCTACTACTACTGGTTTAACTAAAACATAATAATAAGAGTATACTCTATATCAAACGTCAGTACGAAACATAGTGATGAGTTATATAAAAGTAAATAGTAATTGATTCTCTAATTCATGTAGATAATCTCAAGCGGGAGTGAGTCGAGTTTTCAAATACGCGTTGGTTTATTTAAGGTACAGATATTCTATCATTTCTCTTAAGGATTCTTATGACATTTGATCCGTATCTATTTGCACCTATGAAATCCCTATTTATGTTCCCCATCCTATGATTCGATATTCGTTTGCTATCCTATTTGATAACTTCGTTAAACCCTTTTGAATTCGTTTGATATATGCTTCTTTTGACACTGTCATAATATGAGTTTATTCGTATGTTTGATCATGACCTTATTTGGATATATTATGTCTGCTTCGTTATGTTATATGAGCCCTTTTATTTGTTTCGATGCCCGAGCTATTAACTAGCCATGGAGGTACCATGGCCGCGTCATTGTGGCACCAATTGCGTGACACTATCTGTGGCGGTGTGATCAGTCCACGGTGTCCCCATTTTTGTGTGTGTTCTTTTATGCACTTGGCCATATATGATTTGATTTGATTGTGAGGGGCGTATGGATGCATCCTAGGCTAATATGTGTAGGATCTGGATATGATTTGGTGCATGGCTTAGTGTGGTGCCAACACACCATTGCACACTTTGTAGGGATAAAGGAGCAGGAGTCTGGCAGCTCCCATATACAATTGATACAAAATGTTAAGCATTTGATTGTAGGCGTCTAAGCATGTGGCATGCCTTAACATTTGTTTTTATTTCGAGCTCAGTAGGCATTTCTATATGTTTGTTTGGTTATCTGTTTCGTTCAGCTCTTATGATATATGTAATCTTGCTACCCAGGTTATGGTGATTCCATTTCGCCTACTTATGTATATTTGATTTAACCGTTTTGTTCATATCTGTTCACTGAGCTTTAGCTTAGCCGCATTTCTTTTCTCCGCGGCAGGTAATAAGAGGGAAGCTGGGTTTTGAGTGAAGAGTGCATAGGAGCTCATATTGGACCATCTTGAGGAACTGGCATACCAGATCTATACTAAATTTGTTTAGCTAAGGGAATTTGATTTTAAAGTTTCGTATTGAGAATTTTGCCAAAACCATAGTATTATTACCTCTTCCCTGCGTTGTTTGATGCCATAAGTGTGACACTTGACTCGTTCTCGGGTGAGGTGTTACAGTTAATGTGTTATGAGTGAGGGTGAAGGAAAATAAAGGGGTAAAGGGTTGATTTTGTAAAAAAAAGTTAAAGGGTTAAAAGGTCACATTGGTAACGGTTGTTTTGGTATTAATGTATGCCACGTCATAATTTTTGCTAATCATGCCTACAATTGGAAGATTAATATTTTCTGTGCACACAAAAGAATAATTAAAAGATGAATGCCTACAAAAGGAAAACGGGTTAACTTTGATGCATTTTTAGACCATTTGCCCTTTTAAAAAGGATGAAAACGTTAAAAAGCGTATAAAAACCCGAAAATGTTCAAAAAACGTACAAAACATATGAAAACTGATAAAAAACGGATGAAAATGTATATAAACAGATGAAAACGTTAAAAAACGTTTAAAACATTAAAAGAACGTATAGAAACGTACCAAACGTAAAAAAATGTATGAAATGTGATAAAAACTGATGAAACGTATCAAAGCGTATGAAAACAGAAAAAACGTAAAAAAGGAAACAAAACCGCCAAACTTTCAGCTCAGCCTCCACGCCAGTTGAGGCAGAAAACTGACAGCACAAAAGAGAATGAACATCGAGGACTTTTGGGTATTGCGATGATCATTCAAGGCCAGGTTGGCGACAAATAAGTATGGAGGGTTAATGCCCCCACAGTTGGTGGACGTTCTATAAGCAAGTAAAATGAGGTATGCTTTATGGTAAAGCGAGACGCTAACATGGAATTGATTGTACGAGACGATTCTTTCTTTTTGCAAGTTATTTTCCCATACTCTAAGAAAGAAAAGTGTGAATGGAGAGTACAAACGATTCGTCCAACTACCTGAGGAAACTAGTATAGAATTTTATGAAGAAGATTTATTTAGATTGGCAAGGTTTTCTTGGGGCTAAGGCGAGCACCCAGGAAGAACAGGCTAAACACTTTAAATGGGGGATAAATGACTTTGTACTTGACAGGATCTTGAACACTAAGTTTATACAGATGAAGCACAATTTTGCTATAGCTGCAAAGAAAACATTGAAATCTTTCGTGATAGGTCAAAGGAATAGAAGGAAACAACAAGAGGGACAGAGACGGCCATCGTATACGACCATCAGAGACACCATCACAAGGGTCTAATCAGAGAGTTTATGATCGAAGGGATAGTGACAAATATGGCAACGGTGGCAGATATGGCAACAGAGACAGGTATGGAAGTAACGGAGGGCGTAGTGATAGACAGGGAAGTGACCACAAGACATGGTAATGGCAGTGACAGACGGGGTACTGGTACTCAGAGGGCGTGGCGTGACCAAGATCAGCAGGTTCGGGGCCAACAGTATAGTCGTTCTTAATGGCATCAAGTCGAAGTGGATACTCGTATTAATGCCGTCATCTCCACCCATTAACAATTGTGGGAAACATCATGCCGGGAAAGGCGTGTCCCACAGCTACTGGTGTTGTTTTGAGAATGTGGATAGGGTTGGGCATTTGCGAGAAGATTGTAAGAAAGGTATACAAGTAAGCAGGGGTTAATAGGAACACCACGCCAATCTACGGCGGTAGATGTCTTATGCATTGACTACTGATCAGGCAGCTAATGCCCTAGGTACTGTTCGGGAACTCTTATAAGTATGACCTGATGTTTATTTTTATTTTATTCGATACCCCAGTGCGACGCATTCTGTGGTCTCTTTTCCCAGCTTCTAAACATATTACAGTCCCCTCTTACATTATTAGATAATGCATTTATCTATTATCTACACCAAGAAAAAATGTTGTTAATGTTCCACGAGTAAACGAGATTGTCCATTATACGTTTTGGAGAAAAGATTCGTTCTGCTAATTTGCTTCCTTTAGAAATGAGTGATTTTGGATATTATTCTTGGTATGGATTGGTTGACTGAGCATCGAGCTACAATCGACTGCCATACGAAACGTGTTATCTTTGGCGATTTGAACAATCCTGAATTCATTGTACCAGAGGTTCTCGAACTGTAAGCCTTTTAAAATCATCTCTGCTCTTCAAAGCACGAACACTAATATTTCCCATGGTTGTAAGTTTCCTTGAGCATCAATTAAAGACTACTCGTTGATGTACTCGCCCACGAGAGTCATCCAGTAGTTTGAAATTTTCCTGATGTATTTCCTGATGAATTGTCGGGGTTACCACCTGAGCGTGAAGTCGAATTCACTATTGAGTTGATTCTGGGTGCACAAACACCAATTCAAAGCTCCCATAATAAATGACACCGAGTAGAATAGAAAAGAACTAAAAGATCCAACTTCAAGAACTACTAATGAATTTGGTTATATTAAACCAATGATCTCCATGGGGCGCTCCATTTTATTAGTAAAGAAGAAGGAATTGTAGCATGAGGTTATGTATATATTAAAGGGAGCGAATCGAATACATTTAGAAACAGGTATCCACTACCCTGCGAATCGATGATTGTTTGATCAGCTACAGGGTGCAAAATTTCACAAAGAATTGATCTAAGGTCTGGTATCATCAGCTACATGTAAAGGATCAAGACAATTCTAAAAAACAGGCCTTTCTCACCATTCGTTTGACGATCATATGCGTTCTTTTGATGCCCGTTTATTGACTAATGCTCCCGCATTTAAATGGACTTGATGAAGTCTGTCATTCATGAGTACTTGGAAAAAATTAGCAAAGGTTAACATTATGACATATTGGGGCATTCAAAGACGAGGGAGGAAGCATGAGGATCATCTTCGTATTTGTGTTGGGAAAATTTTGCGTTTTAGAAGAAGCTTTATGCAAAAAATTCTTGAAGTGTGACTTATGGTTTGGGCAAGTAGCATTCTTTTCATGGTCATATTGTATCAGCCGATGGTATTACTATGGATCCTGCTAAGATTAAGGCTATCACTAAATGGCCGAGACAGACTAATATTAACCGAAAGTTAGAAGCTTTTTGGGACTAGCTGACGGGTAATTATAGAAGAGATTTTTGGAAGGTTTTCACTTCTTTGCTTTATAACCTATTGACGAAACTTATGCGGAAAGGAGAGAAGTTTGTGTGGAATGAAGAACGAGAGAAGAGTTTTGAGGAGCTGAAAAGGAGATTAGTTTCTTCTCCCATACTCACTCTTCCTTCTGGAACAGGTGGATACCAAATTTATAGTGATGCGCGACAAAAAAATGGTCTTGGATTCGTTCTTATGCAACATGAAAGAGTTATCGCTGATTCATCAAGGCAACTAAAACCATATGAGGAAAATTATCTGACGTCATGACTTGTAGATGGCAACGTCGTTTATTAGCTCTTAAATTTGGGAAGCATTATTTGTATGGTGAAAACTTGTGACATCTTCACTAACCCTATCAAAAAGCACAATATATAGTTTTATACTCGAAAAGGAAGTTAATATGAGCAGAGGCGTTGGGTTGGAACTTCTTAATGATTACGACTGCAAATATTCAGTAACATCATGGAAGGCAATGTGGTAGCGGACGCAACTTAGTAGTAAAAATTATCCTGTAACTTTGGGCTTGTCTTAAAATCAACATGAGATTATCAAGAGATCAGAGCTCATGGAAGTCGAGTATAGTTGTTCGTAGGTCTGAAGGTTATATAGCGTAAGCCTTAAGATTGAAACCTAACCTTATACTGCGGATTAAAAAGCCTAGAAGGAAGGATGTGTGAATTACGGACGGTGGTTGCAAATAAGAAGAATGGTAAGCATTAAGAATTTCATGTGGGATGAGCAAGGCGTGATAATGGTAGGTAATTAGATATTTCCCGACGATTCCTCTCTTCGAGAAGCTATTTGACTGAGGCACATAGTTCTCCTTTCTCTATTCATCCTGGTTCTACAAAGATGTATAGAGATTTGAAGCAAAATTTTTGGTGGAATGGTATGAAACAGGAGGTGGCTAGATTTGTGGCAAAGTGCTTAACGTGTCAACAAGTTAAAATTGAACATCAACGTGCAAGTGGTCTTCTTCAGCCTTTAGATATTCCAACTTGGAAGTGGGATCAAATCTCTATGGACTTTGTAACAGGGTTGCCTCGCACCTTTAAGAAGAATGATGCAATTTGGGTTGTTGTTGATCGGTTGACTAAGTCAGCCCACTTTTTGCCTATTCAGCAAGGGTACTCAGTTAGCAAGTTGGCAGAGATTTTTCAGCAAGAGATTATTCGGTTACATGGTACGCCTACATCGATTGTGTCTGATAGGGATCCACGTTTCACTTCACGGTTTTGGAAAGGTTTGCAGAATGCTTGGGGAACGAGACTTAAGTTTAGTACTGCATTTCACCCTCAGACGGATGGGCAGACTGAACGTACTATTCAGACTCTAGAGGATATGTTAAGATCGTGCGCTTTGGAGTGGACTGGAAATTGGGACGAATATTTGTGTTTAGTTGAGTTTGCTTACAACAATAGTTGGCATGCAAGTATTAAAGGGGCCCCTTTTGAGCTTTTGTATGGCCGAAAGTGTAGAGCACCTATTTGTTGGAACGAAGTTGGAGAGCGTGTTATAGAAGGTCCGGAATTGGTTGAGGTAACGAATGAAAAGGTTGCCATTGCTAAAGAGAAGCTTAAAGAAGCTCGGTCACGACAAAAGAGCTATGCTGATCGTCATCGAAGAGCCTTGGAATTTAAACCCGGTGATCGTGTGTTTCTTAAAGTATCTCCGTGTAGGGGTGTTCGACGTTTTGGGTTGAAAGGGAAATTAAGTCCGCGATTCATTGGTCCGTTCGAAATCTTAGATCGAGTTGGTGAAGTTTCCTATCGTTTGGCGTTACCTCCGCAATTATCTCATGTTCATAATGTGTTTCATGTATCTCTTAACTATCATCCGTATCATGTTGTCCAATATCCGTTTGATAAAATTCGCGAAGATTTGTCTTTTGCTGAGGAGCCTGAGGCTATCTTAGATCGTCAAGAGCGGGTCATGAGAAAGAAAACCATTCCTCTTGTTAAAGTTCTTTGGAAAAATCATCCCGCGCGTGAGGCTACTTGGGAAAACGAAGAAATGATGCGGACTGACTATCCACATTTCTTTTCGCGATTTGGTACGTTTCCGTTTAAGTTTCGACATTAATTTCGCGGCCGAAATTTCTTTTTAGAGGGGAAGAATTATAATACCCTAAAATTTAAAACCATAAAATAAGTATGACAACAATTTTTATAAATATAAAATAAAACTAATCTAAAGTAACCATTCTAGCCATAACAGTAATATCAAAATATCAAATAGGGTGTCAAACATGTTGATATTCATTGGTTTGTTTGGTTTTGAGAAATAATCGGTCCATGATAGCAGCATCATTCCCAATAGTATTTATATTTGAATTCTCAGTTTTAATTCCACACTCACTATTAAAGCACGTTTTATAGCCCATCTTCTTCGTAAAGCTCTCAAAAAACAAATCCAAAACAAGTTTCACACAATAAACAATATCGGTTTACACATCACGGTGTGTTGGAGAGTACGTTTAGCAGGAATCCAGTGTTAATTTCGAATTCACGTCAACTTTTCCTTTGTTATGGGTTGTGTTCCTGTCCGTGTCCATGACTTCGGCTTCTTTTGTTCTTGTTCGAGTTTGGTTTCGGGTTGGTGTTTGTTAGATTGATTTTGGTTCGGGTTACACGGTATCGGTTAATGAGCTGGTCGAGGTTGTCGTTCGTAGCTCAGGTTGGGTCTCAAATCAGATCTTGGTATACAGTCGTAGTGTTGTGTTAGTGTTCGAGCTCGGTTTCGGTCTCGATCTATCGTCTTGTCCGGAGGTATATCTCGACTTACAAATCATATGCATTATGCGTAAATATTAATACTATAAGTTATGGTAGAATATCTTAACTAAATTACCAGTAATGTTGTCAATCGAATGCAAGTTTAAAAAACATGAAAACTTTCATGCAAGGAACGTAATATAGTTGAATCTATGTTGATAATTATGAATCATTTTATAACCTCCAATATTTGAAACAAGTTGTTTAGATGTTAATATAATCTTAAGATATTATTACTACGTACATTAAGAAGTGTAAAAATTATCATATGAACCTAAACTAAATTCAGCTTATGTACTTATACGTTTTCGCATGTCGAATGAAGAAGACATACAGTAATGATAATAATATTACTAAGGCTATATAATAATAGCAATATCACTAAATATCTTCAATTGTTATTTGTAGAACAAGTTTTACAACATGTTATATTCATGAATGATATGAAATTGTTTTCAAAAATATATCAGAACGTCA
>BQNB010003012.1:0-48648 GCA_026074375.1 Tanacetum coccineum
AAAAGCATCTGGTGATAGTCGAAGATGATGAAATAGCAATTGATGCTATACCACTTGTTATCAAACCACCAGTGATTGTTGAATACAATCTGCTTAAAGAAGGAATAATGGTACATTATCAGTTCATAAGAGCAGATGGAAGTTCCAAGAGATATTCTTCAATGATAAGGATGCTTCAGGGTATAAACAGAGATATTTCGAGACTCTTAACAAAGCATGGTGATATAAGGCCTGAAGATGAACATGAAAGAGTGTTGTGGGGAGATTTAAAAGTCATGTTTGAACCAGACATTAGAAGTGAAGTATAAAGAAATCTACAAGGTTATACAGTGACTGTTTAGAAATTGTATGATTCATGTAGAGTGTACTTTGAAAGGTTTGAAAATGTGCACATCTTCATGTTAGTTGAAAAGAGATATCCCCTCACACTAATAACAATCACCAATATGCTAAACAAGAAACTTAAAACTGATCATTTTAATAAGATGTGCTATCAACTGCTCAAGCTTATGGTAAAACAACAAAGTGGTCAATAAAAGGTTTGAATATATCCTCCTGAGTATGATGAAGACTTTTAATAAAGAAAATTGAAGATTCAAAAGATAAACATCAAGTTTAGGGGAGGATTGTTGGGGCTTAAAAAACTTCAAGGATTTTTAGAGTTACTACTGCTCAGGTACATAATAGAAATTATGCTAAGTAGTTAGTACTGGTAGTATAAAGTTACCACTGCTAGTTACTATTGTTAGTATAATTTAGTACTATTAGTAGAAAGTTACTACTATTAGTTGAAGTTAAGACTGCTCAGAGTTGAAGACTGAAATATAAGCTAAGTAGTTAGTGCTGCTAGTAGTAATGTTAAGACTGCTAGTACATGTTACTACTGTGAGTATATATTAGTACTGCTAGTACTAATATTACTACTGCTTATGTTTATTAGTACTGCTGGTACAAAAAGTTTATGCTGCTGGATTACAACTGCTAGAAGACTTACTACTGTCAAGAGAATAAAGTCGGTTTAAAGAGATAAAGATTGTTTGGAGAACAAGAATACTTGTGAAGATAAGTATTGAGATATTTTTGAACAAGATATGTATAATGTATTTGTTTAAGAGATTACATTTATGTTTAGAAAAGATTATGATATTTTAGGAATGTATTGTAAGCCGAATAGGACTCCTTAGTATATAAAAGGAGGTCTTAGGGCATTAGTTGGGATATACGTTTTGCATACAGAGTTTTGATAGTTGTCAAGTCGATTTAAAAAAGCTTCAAGGTTGTAAACCCTAGTACTATTGAAGAGTACTCATATTATTGATCTAATAATATTGGAGCATTTGGTTTTAATCTTTGTTCATTCACAATTACTGTTTTATTCATAATACTTCTAGATATTAAGGTGTAGATTCTGCATACACTTTAGTATACATACAAAGTTTCTACAACAAGTTATTTTGGATTTATCCAAGGTGATTTAACCTTAGACAAGCTAAGAAATCGATCAAGGATTAGGATCAACAAATTTTAGTGACACAAGTTAATACTCTAGATGCAAAAGACACATGCAAATGACACTAAGTCACTTAAACGTATTACTCATAACAATCAAAGATATTGATGTACAAGACAATGTGACGCCTATAAGTTTATCTAGATAGACAAATCTAATTCATTATGTATCAATATAATATAGTATGGGTGCACAAAAAAAACACGTAAATCATATAAAAAGTCACATAAATATATCATACTAAACATGTTAGCATTTAGCATTTAATAACATGTATTGTAAAGATAAACTTAGAGATATTAAATCGGGAATGCTAACCATAAACAAAACCGTTAAAATAATTATACATTTAACAATTAAGCAAGTAATCATCGAGTATCAAAATATCATGAAGAAAATTAAATAATATCTCACGAGAACAAGCTAACATTTAGAAATCACAAAAATACATATGTGAGGTGCAAGTAGTCTAAATCGAGTAAGGAGAATCCTAATTACTACTTGTTTAATGAGCAATCCTAATGAAATAGACAGTTCATCAATGTAAACTAACATTAGGCATATTTATAAAGAGCCATTTAATCAAGTTAGAGAATGAATATGAGACTATCACTAGTGGTGCTCAATTCAGGCTAAACACGACCATTTTTACGGGTTATACCACAAACCCAACTTCCTTCTCGGAAGCAATTCAACCATTAAGTTAAATTGAATCTCTAGTGCAATAGATTCTCTAGTGGTCATTCTCATTTTAGAATAAAATAGAATTCCCGCATTTGCCTAATGAAGTGTAGCAAAGATGAAATTTGCATTGTCCGCTAATACTTGGCCTAATATGACTTACCTAATATGTTTTGATTCCGGTTCTCATAATCCTAATCATGACGTGTAGAATTCTAGGGTTAAATAAAAGAGCAAGCAAGACGTCGTGAGTTTAAACAAGATTGAGTCTTCTAGGACTTAGGAGTATACTTAAGTGTAACAATGTGCAATATGCTATATAGAGAGCATTCTAAGAACGCACCTTTGCATATCTTTATAAAATTAATCTTGTAGGTTCTTAGATTTCACACAAAATAAGACTAGAGATAGAAAGTTAGAGAGAGATGGATGGGAGAAACATATGAGAAACACACTAATTGTGTATGTAAAATGATTCAACCAACACCCTCTCTATGTGTGGAGAGGCCTTTTATACAAAGGATAAACTGGGCTTTCCATGGGCTTGCCATGGGCTTTCTATGCTTTGTCCTGGTTAGCTTACTAAATAATACATAAAATTGTCTAACTATTACAAAGGCTCATGAGATCGATAATGATCGTCACTTCACTAAAAACTGAATTCTTAACAATCTCCCCCTAAGGGACGATCGTTGAGATCTCATAAATGATCAACACTTTTTGTATTTCTAACAATCTCCCCCTAAGGGGTGATCATAGAGATCTCTCCTTGTGACCTTGATCATTAATCGTTGAAGCTTCTTGTCTTGATTTTGAGTCTTTTTTATGTAATAGTTGATCTTTTGTCTTGCATCTTTATGTAGTGATCTTTGACTTGTGGCTTGAGCTTGTTTTTTTAAGATTGTCATTGTATGTGATTTTGAGATTTCTTGAGATCATTAGCCAAATTTAATCTCTAATCATCATCTTGTGATCTTTTGCCATCTTGTGTGCTTGTGACTTTCGGGCCGACATGCTCATACTTGTTGCAATCTTGATATCTTGACTTTATATCCGTACTTCTTCATCAATACATAACTTTATCTCTTTGACATACTAAAGAAGTTGATATCAGAGTTTGTGGAAGATTTGGGTCATTCTTTCTTGCTGTTATAAAGTCATTGAGTCTTGAGTACGAGCATGTGGCTATGAACTTGACTCTGGAAACTGAAAAACAACAAAAACAATAAAGGTATCCTAGCGGCTCCATCTTTACTTGAACCTGTAATAAAACAGTTAGCAATAAAGCTTATGGACGAATATGGCTTTATCATTTACCCGAGTTTGGTTGGATTAACCTCCAGTTCCTATGAGGACCGACCTGTGATTAGGTAGATTCAATCTTAAGAAGAATCTCCTTGACAGGATTTCCAGTATAAGTGTCGGATCTTTCAATGTATGAACATCAGAATCACCTAACTTGCATGTTCTATTAATCGAAATGTCTCAAAGCAGACAGCACGATAAGAGTGAATCGGTTAGTTACTATCTTACCGATTGAAGAGGAAAATTGATTTGAAAATCAATCGACGTGTCACTTGAGAAAGTGTGTTTGTGACACATCGAGAGTGTTAAGATTTTATCAAAATTCATCAATCGTTAATTCATAATCTGGACCGATTCGATATCCAATGTCACAAGGTTGACCCATCAAGGGTCTCACAAGTCACCTACCATGAACTTGTTTGATGTTGGTTCAAGCAGGATTTCCATCTTCATTGTGAACACATAAGTGTCACTCGGATGTTCTAGAAAAATCACAAGGATAATGCCTAGGACTCTTATGATAACCCTCGTTTTCACATTGTGTAAAGAACAAGTAATGTGGAATAGTGTCCTAATGAGATTAATTGATGATCCCTTGGCTCTAGACTTAATTGTGCGTTTTCGTTTTAGTGATCGGAGGCTGGAGCGGACTGCCACCTTTTCAATATCAACTAACTCGGAGTGAGAAAGTAAATAGATAACGTGTTTAGTCTTCGTGAGAAATGAAATAGAAATCTTTTAAGAGATTCTGAGTGGCTAGGGAGGGTTGTGCATTGCATCACTAGGTCCATGATGTCAGTCTTCAATGTCAGCAATCATCCTTATGATTCTGACAGCAGATGTATTGACCCGGTTTCTGCCTAAGTATATAGAGGGCTTCTTTCTTTACACCCTTTATCCTTACATTTCTTTTTTATTCTTCAACCCCTTCAGTGCTTACCGAGACTTCATGACTAGTACCTTGTTGGGTTTGTTCTAGTACTAGCTCCATCTCAGTCGGCACTATTCCCTTATTCTCACTTTTACTCCTTTTTTATGTCATACCTAAGGACTTCTACACTAACTAGTGGATTGTCCCTGGGTAGATCCCTCCGGTTCTGGCTGGATCATGCGAACTAATACCTATCCTTACATTTCTTTTTTATTCTTCAACCCCTTCAGTGCTTACCGAGACTTCATGACTAGTACCTTGTTGGGTTTGTTCTAATACTAGCTCCATCTCAGTCGGCACTATTCCCTTATTCTTAATTTTACTCCTTTTTATTTCATACCTAAGACTTCTACACTAACTAGTGTGATTGTCCCTGTGTAGATCCCTCCCGGTTCTGGATGAACATTGCGAAACTTAAATACTAACTACCAACCTTAAAACTTTGATAAAAATTAAATACATGGTCGGTCTTTTTGGTACAGTTCACCTTGCCATACAACCAATTGAAAAACTCAATCAGGTACTTGTGATATAAATATCAAAGCTTGTAGTAGCTCGATTGTTTTTGAATTTTCAAAAACGCTCCCCCTTAACATGTGCATTTGATTATCGAAACTGTTTAGCACAAGGAGGGAGGAGAATACACACAAGTCTTCAAAATCACATTTTTTATCAGTTTTCATATTTAAATCACATTTTCTCCCCTTATCAAAAATTTCAAACCCGTTGATATTTTAGATACCAATGGATTTAAATATGTTGGAAAACTAGGAGAAAAATATGATGATTAATCACAAGCCGAATGGGGAACATATTAATGCTCCCCCTCCAACTATGTGGGTATGTGTGAGTGTCAGGTATAATAATTTTGAAAGATTTTGAGTTAACAAAAAACCTCAGAAGAAATTTTAACATTGACACTTAATACCCTAAAGAAACGCAACATAAAAATGTGTTTCACAGATTATGTAATGAGAACATGACCTGAAAATGTTCAAAACTGAAAATGACAAAGTCAATTTATCCATGTCAGCAATAGTAGATCGACTCGATAATCTCCATTTAGAATTTAGTCTTACATGCTTCCCCGAACCAACAAACCTTTCTTGAAGTAGATTCCAAAGCCTTTTTGCAATCCTCATTAAGAAGACTTGATGTATAAAGCACACAATTAATTCAAAACCGTAACATCAAAGTCAATTAAGTCTCGGATGTCTGCATTTCTCCTTACATGATAGTGATGATATAAATTGTAACACCAAAGTCAACTAAGTTCCGGATGTCACAATTATTCCCTCTAAGTAGTCAAAATGGTAACACCTAAGTCAACTAAGTCTCAAATATACACATTTCTTCCGGCCGAATACTGACTAACTGAAGGAATACCATACTTATCATACCTATATGTACCTCTTTTATCAAATATTTCTACTCCTTTTAAAAATAAGCTTAGTGATTGACAATTAAAGGAAGCATTAATTGAATCAATAACCAATCTCCTCACGCTAGAATAAATCTTCTGACAACACTTCCCTATGGTATCTCAAATGATGCATACTAAAAATAAAAAGATATCTCTTCCCCTATGTGGATGAAATAGTGCACCCGAAAGTAACAAGTTAAGACACTGATTTTCTCTGCGGTTATGACATTTGTCTTCCCGGAATGGCCTAAAATGAAAGAAGGCTATGGACTCTATCATGTGTACTTGTTGTACGTTCTAGTGTATCTACTCCTTCCCCTTTGCTGGTTTCGATACCTCAAAATCAGCAAAACCTTGTACGCACCCATACTTGAGATCGTGTTCGAAGAATTAATAAGCTTAAATCTATTCCGTAAGAATCAACTTCAAGACTTTTAAAACTATGAAAGAATTTCCAAACATTCCTAAGTCTTTTTACAAACTATGAGGTGTTGGCAATATTAGTCGTATGTAGTTTAAAGCCTGAATTCACTAAGTCTTAAAAATTGCAAACAAGTCCCTAAAGATTGAAACAAATGATATCTAAAGCCCTTGTAGTTAATATAAATTAACTCCCCATTAAATTATAATCTGTCATTATCAAAAACTTTATCCGTTTATTCCGTGACTTATTTTGAAAGACCGTTTTAAAAGATTATTTTCTAGCACTTTCCCCCCTCAAATAATGACCCGTTTTCTATTTAAAGATTTGTAGTCATTGTTTGAGTGGTTGAATTGTCTTTGAAAATCTTTTTGTGATAACTGAAAACACTGATTCATTATAAAGACAACTTTTTACTAATAAAAATAAGATTTCTCTTATTTTGACAAATAAATGCACTGACACGTACACTTATTGTAAACAGTCTAGGGTTATGTACAAAGTATTCATAACCCATGATGCATGGATATGAAGTAATCCATGCCCAGGAAAAATTAATTACCCGTTGTCAGGAACAGCTGTCTTTTTGACGACATGCTTTCCTCAGATTGAAAAGCGGGTTGCTGTCTGAAATGACTGCAAGCCATGAAGACATGTTTTGAAAAGTTTGAAATTCTGCTAGAACTATATTTAAAGACCCGTGTCATTATTGAATGACATTTCTAGGTTCGTAAATATTATCGATTTTCAGAAGACATGTCTTGAAAAATATTTTTGGTATTTTCTATTTTCTGATTTTTATGGTTTTTGTAGGTTTTATATTTTTGTATTTTCTTTTTGGTTTTAAATATGTACATAGGATACATGAAGAATTACCACCATTATTCTTCTTTTGAGATAGTAGATCTCAACCAGACCGTTTTCCACCGAATGGAATCGGATTGTCATTAGTGTCAAAGTAGCACCAAATGGCATGTTCTTGTAGTTGATTTCATGTTGAAACTGGTCGAGAAGGATTGCTAATAACATTCTCCAATGGGTGATTCTTCGTCAACTTAGTGAGAGTATCAAATGATTGGTTAAGATGATGCAAATTTGATGGAATGACCCCTTATAAAGTTGTTTCTTTAGAACTCGGGTCTGGAGAAAGATTATAAAGGAGGGGTGCCTTATCAAATTGTGCATTTTGTTGTCCATGAATTAGTTCTTCAACACCTTCATGAGTGACTTGAGATTGAATTTCCTGATTTGTTGGTGAAGTACTAGTAGATGGTACATCTTGATCAATGGTAGTTGATGAAGGTGAATCGGCTGGATCAACTGCTCTTGAGCAGCAACAGCTACCGGATCTAGAGAAACAGCACATGGTAGAGGATTGAAGTACTCATCAAACAATGGTTTAAACAGGATCTCATAGTCTTTCTTGGATGGTGGAACATAAGGTGTTGGAGAAACTGGGTTTTGCACGAGTCCTGAACTGATGTATCCAGGAGTCAATTTGACTATTTTATACACATTGAGAGACCAAGTTCAACTGTATTAATCACATTTGATTCACTATTCTCCCCTTCAAAAATTGCATATGTGATTGCCATTTTTGAATGATCTAGTGAATTAAAATACAAGCTAATGTACGTCGATCCACTTAATGATTGAACGAGCATGAGAAAATATGAAGAATGTTGATGAGAATGGTCAAAAACAAGAAGATTTCTCTTCTTTTAAAGATAAAGCACACTGAAGCGTGAACCTTTCTTTTCTTTAAGGAACGGGGCCTGAAGTGTTGTCTGTAGACGCCATTTATCATTGAAGAGCGAGGCCTGAACTGATGTGAACAGACGTCATTGTTAATGTGCATCAGATTAGAATCCCTTAAACCCTTGGCTTATGAGATATCAGTCTTTTCGACAACCAAACTCTGAGTCTTTCCTTCATAGGATTAAAATACGTACATGCACTTAAGTTAAGAGTACCTGCACTGACATTAAGAGTTTGATTGCATTCGTATGGGTTAGTGATATCATCATTTGAACCATTTGGAGGCTCACTGTCAACTTTGCTCGTGCAAGAGTCGAATAACTTTCCTGTAGGAATCCACTTTAAACCAACAGTTGTGATAATTTTACCCGTGGGTTTCCACCTAAGATAAGTTCTAGGAGATATTTTCTCATACATAGCGGAAGTCGTTTTGGGAGAAAACCTATGTCCTGAAGAGATCTGCCTACCAGGTTTTTGAGTATGACTTTTCTGTTCTACGAGGTTGTTACTGTTTTTAGTCTTATGAGGTTTAACCTTACGTGAATTCACTTCAATCAGGATTTTTGTTATACAAGCATCATGATTTGCATTAAAGACACATTTATGACATGTAGAACAAAAGAAATGTTAGGAATCTGAAAAAGAACTAGAATTCCTAGAGTGATCTGCTTTGGGCACAACCGTAATAGTCACACAACTACTCTTAGATATAGGCAAACTCCTAGATGCTTGATTCGTTCTCTTAGGGTGTGGAGTACTACCATTAGCAGTGTTTTGTCATCTAACAGAAGGCATCACACTAGGTTTTGAATTCCTATTTCTTTCTTGTGTCTTTTTCCTAACTTCCTCTAGTTAGTGATTATGAGCCATATCATTTAAACCATAATATTCTTCTTGACTATTCCTAGATGAGCCAGGTGTAGTCACGTGATGAGGTTTTGCAAGCATCATGAGGAGTGACTGGTTTTGACAAAACGTTAATCACATCAACTTGGGAGGCAAACCGTGGTTTTGAAAAGTTAGGTCATTCAGATTTAAATGCATTCGGTTGTCTAACAACTGATTGGTTTTTGTGTGGTTGTAAAACCAGTTTTCCCAAGATTGATGGTTTTGTAAACTTAGTATCCACACTAGTTCCATTTAACTTTCTTAATTTTTTTTTTAATGTTGCATTCGCAAAAACCTTTTCCTGAATCTGAGCCTTTAAATTAGCATTTTCAATAGTCTTACTATTTACTTGAGCAATTAGTAAGTCATTATGATCTTTCATCTGAATTCGTGTCTTTTTGATAGTATCATAAAGTTCTTTGTAAGTCGGTTTTTAATGCTCATTTTCCTTAATTAACTTCTCATTTTCTGTAAGTAATTTAGCTATACTACTTTCCAGTTCAATGTTTATTGTTTCAAAAACATTAATTTCCTTTTTAAGTTTAGCTTCATTACTTGCTTCCTTCACACTTTTAAAATGATTCTTCAAGTTGCAAATTAGTGTGGTTTTGGCCTGTAGTTGAGCTTTCAAATCATTGATCTAAAACAATTCACGAAACTCAGGAGACTCGTGATTCTTACATGGTTTGTGACTTTGAAAACTTTCTTCCTTTTGTTGCATTGAAATTTCAAATGAAATACAATGTTTTTCAGATTGTAAAAATCTGTTTGAAAGTTCATTATAAACTTCTTTTTCAACCATATCATTCTTTTTGAGAAACTCAGCCTTAAGCAAAGGACTTTTTACTTGATCTTGTTCAGCATCCTGGTCAATCTCTCATCCCTTAAGACTCATATTTGTTTAATCCAGAGTGGTATTGCTATCAACCTTTTTGCAACAGATATGTGTCATAACTTGGTTCAGATTGATCAGTATGTTATTCTTCATTAGCAAGGATATTATGTTGAGCAGTCAAATGTACCTCAGCAGATGACACTTGGTCATTTACTGGTCTGATATCTGCATCCACAACATGTGTGATATAAGTCCCTGAACTGCTGCTTGTAATATGCTCATCTGACTTTGTCCCACTGCATCTTGTAACAACTAAACTAGCATCCAATGCTTTACTCGAAACAACCTTACTCTCTTGTATCTGCATCAGTCTTTTATTCACCCTTCTATCATACTGTCGTTTAAGTTGTGCTCTTTCATCAATGGACTTCTTAACAGATTCCATGTGTTGGATCAATGAATCACGGAATTGTCGAACCTCGATTCGAGTGTATTCAGCAAAATACTTTTCTGTCATTTGACTGTCATAATCCTAAGTGAATTGTGAATCGATGAACATCTGAAATTGTTTTTTGATCACCTAAAAGGCAGCCATGGATCTATCTTCTTGAAATTCATCTTTGTCAAGTTGCTTTTCAAGTTGATCCAAGTGAAGTAACATTAAGCATGTGAAAGTCTGAACATCTTGTTCAAAGAGTGTCACAAATGCCCGTTCGAAACATCCATTGATTTTTTATTCATTTTATGAAAGAACCTGGAGAAATGAATGAAGTAGTCGAAAAGATGTCATGCAACTTTCCTTTGCTTTGTCTTGCATTTGTTGCAACTGATGTAGCTCTCTCTCTTGTGACTTATAATTCAAAGATTCCATTGAAATTCGATGTATGAAATGAAATTATGGATCTTAAGTAGATTAAATGATTTGTTATGGTTGTGAGAAAGAAATTATACTTCACGGGATTTTACAAATCTATGATTTAAACCGAGAAAAGAATAAACTTTTACAGGATTTTACAAAATTAAGAAGAAGCCATAAAAAAATAGAATTTTTGTTGGTGAAATCGTTGTTGTATTTGAAGTACTTGAACTCTTATTAACGATTGATGACCTAAAAAGGACTAACGGTTACCACACTTTCAACTTAAAATGATTAACGGTTGATTAAAACACAATCAAAGACTAACGGTGCAATAGAAATCCCAGTATAGTGCTTAATTGTTGTTATTTAAGTTGCAGGGACTAACGGTGCAATAACGATTAACATTGGAGGACAAACGGCTGAATTATAAGTTCTGAGGACCAACGGTGTAAAACAGTTTCAAGTATAAGGGTTAACAATCCAACAAAGGATGAATGATGAATCTGTCCTTAAATCCAGGGACCAATCTTGACAAATTCGAATATTAATTAATTAATAAACGTTTTCCCTCCATTATACCTTCTTCTTCGTTTGCAAGCTGTTAAAATGGCACGATTGTATATCCTTGCTCGCGGACTCGTGTGTTTATCTTCGACCAAAAACAAATACACCACGATGATCGTTACAAGACCGCGAACGTAATGGTATAGGTTAGAAGACCCGCGAACAACCAAAGTCGAAACCCGAAAAACCTAAAATCACTCGAAACTCAATCGTTTAACTTGTAATTTATAATTAGTGTTGTACTTAATGCTTCTTTTAAAGATTCAATGAGTATTGGAGAGTTTCGGTTTATATGAGTTAACAACTCACTAGAAGTCACGAGATCAACTCGCTACCACGAGGACAAATGGACAGAGTTTTGTTAAGATTTGACCAATAAATTTATCTTTACGTGTACCTGTACTCTAAGTCGCTACCATAACTCGCTACACATCGAGTCGCTACAGATACCATAACTCGCTACTCATACATTGGGGACCATTGTACTTACTGTTGATAAAAATATAATGCCTAAAAACATTACTAATATTTTTTCACATCTTTACGTTTTGATAATCACGAAATATAAAAACGTTCAACGTAAAATTAAACGTAAACAAGTAATTAGTTATAAATTCTCATTTCAACAAATACATCACTTAAAGGTATAAATAAATAAATGCTTAATGCATTTTATGATCAAAGGAATTTTTTATTCAACCTCACACTTTTAGGGCTACGAAACAGTTAACAACAAAAAAAAGAAAAAAAATACTAACCAACTTATTAAAAGAAATAAGCTACGCCAAAGATAATCACTCAACCCACCCCATGGCTCTTGATACCAATTGTTAGGTTTTAGATTTCCTACTAAAATAAGAAGACGAGAGAGGAATAGTTAGAGATGAAGGAGAGGGGAGAGAGGATGGATGGGAGAAACATATGAAAAACACACTAATTGTGTGTGTAAAATGACTCAACCAACACCCTCTCCATGTGTGGAGAGGGCTTTTATACAAAGGATAAACCGGGCTTTCCATGGGCTTTATATGCTTTGGCCCGGTTAGCTTACTAAATAATACATAAAATTGTCTAACTATTACAAAGGCTCGTGAGATCGATAATGATCGTCACTTCACTAAAAACTGAATTCCTAACAAATCTAATTAAGGTTAATTACTTTAATAAATCTTGTGAATATTCCATTATAGAAATTATGATGTACTAAAGGTTAGTTACATGTATGTTAGACCTTAGACAAGTGCAAAATGATATAAAGGAATATATACAAATCTGATAACCACGGATGGATCTACCTAAATCAAAGACGGATCCATGTATGTAGGATCCGTCGATATGTGGGTGTCCAAATATTGGACAGAATTTGATTTCCCGTTATTTGGGCGATGGTGTTAACTTTTTAGTTATGAGAGAAGCTTATATATGTTATAAGGGTTCTTGGTTTGAACTTTCGGATTCGACGTCTAAGTTTTGATTATTACGTTGGAGTACTCGTGAAGTTTCTGATGGAATTTCTAAGTTGTCGATCCTACTTGGAGTGTGTTATGATTAGCTTGTATAATTTGACCATAGCTAATAACACAAACATTTGAACACTTAGACTTAATAAAACATCTTCAATACAAGTGTGAATTTCAATTTGATGATTATTCTTTTCGTCTTACGGTCGATTTCGTAATTTCATTTATTAATCGAAATTGGTTTAAACATGTAGATTTGGAAAATATTTATGGTCGTTTTATTGATATTTTCCTGATCTAGATAAATTCTAATCTCGACTTCATGTTTATATTTCGAACATTTGTAATTGGATAGAATAATGAGATTAATTATCGTTTGAATAATAATCATCTTTATATTCGAAATCCTCTTACGATCACTTATTGAAAGAAAACAAGATAATGATTTATGAACTATGTTCAATCATATCTAATTTTAATCTTAGATAATTAAGTTGTTCTTGTTTTAAAATAGTCAAAATAATGTTATGCTTATTTGGTATAGTGAGAAAAGATTTTAACGAAAAGTGATTTTGAGTCTTGATTCGTGCTTTTGAATTGTATGAGCAAACTTACATATGTTGTGCATTTGCTTGTGTTTGGTTTTTTGGAAATGAAAACTTTACCAAATGCATTGCAAGGTAAATTACTTGAATATATCGGATAAAACATCCAAGTCGTCAATCCTACTTTGACGTGCATTTTAGACATGTTATTCTAAAATAATAGGAACACACCTATTGGACATGTAGACTCAATATAACATATTTATCACAAGTGTGAGTTATGAACAGATGCATATTCTTTTCGTCTTTGAAAAGGATGACATTATTTTTATATCAATTTGTTTAGGATTTGTTAGAAGACCTTCAAGCTAGTATAACACATTATATTTAACATCAAAACTTGTAAGTACTAAACAAAGAAGACTTTTTCATATTATGTGCCGCTTGATAGAAAATTTGATACATGGACCATACTCTATTTTAAAGATCATTTGTTTTGAAAACTAAAGCGACGTGGCTTCTAATACCAATTGTGGAATCGTAGAAGGGGGGGGGAATACATTTCCATTAAAAACTTAAAACTTTTATATCAAACAACCAATCAAGTTTGACGTAATATGAAAGGTGTACATAATAGTTCCACTACAATTACTATTCTAAGGAACATCAACCAAAGTATATCACCACAACATAATATATAACACAAACATAGATGCAATGCAAATATAAATATAAAGCGATAAAGACAAGTATAAATGTAAAGCGATAATTAAAAGAAAGAGCAAACCGGACATGGTGATTTATAGTGGTTCGGCTACGAAGCTCCTCTTCGCCCTACTCTACTCCCCGCGTACCCAACTCGAGAGTTACTTCACTAGATCAACAAGCTCCTTTTAGGCGGAGAAAACCGTACAATGTCGCTTACACTTTATCCGGTACTAAGCTAAATACCGAGTCCTACTTCGAGGTAGAACCAACCTAACGTCACTTATACTTTTTCCGGTACAAAGCTAAATACCAAGTTCTTCTTCGGGTACAACCAAACCCGTTATGTTTTATGGCCCAACATAACAAACCTTGTATTTTATGGCATAAACCACCTAACATCTAGTTTATTGTATAATGAATGATACACAAATGTGTATAATGATGATCCAAGACATAGGTGTCAATTGGATGTAAAAGCCTAATCTAAAATATCAAGATCACTAAGCATGATGTTGTTGATGAAGATGACAAGTCTCTTGGCGTATTGTGATAGATATTCATATATGTAGTAGTGGTGGATGAGGATGGCAAGATCTCTAAGCTTGATTGGATGGATGATCATGTAGAAACATGCTTGCAACAAATGAAAGTTAGAAGCATTATGATAAGGGTTAATGAGGTTTTGATGACATGATTAATTGTGTTTTTACATTGTAAAAACTTGATTGTAATGATCCCTAAATGTGTGTGAATATGTAGGAGAAAGGTTGTGAAAAAAAGATCTTAAAAGATAAGTAAATGGGCGGTATTTATAGAACACCCAAAACTTAGCCGTCAAGGATCCACGGATCCAGTTATGGTGGATCCGTATGTTATGGTGGATCCGTGTGTGTACAGATTCAAAAAACTAGTTGTTATTTTGAGTTTTGTGATTAACTTAAAATCTTAACAAAATCTCCTAATTGTACTTAAATAATATTTAAGTACAAGCTTTTAGAAGGATTACGATAAATGGTTAGACATGTTTGATTTGGTTAGATTATGGAAGATTTATTACCATAAATGGCTAAACAAGGATAATTAGTTTTGGGGAAGTGATTTGTGCACCATTTTTTTTATCCATACACCACTAAATGACATCGATAATGCACACAGTGCAACACCGGTATGCGTGATTATTGGTGTATGGATGAAAAAAAGGATGCACAAATCACTTTATTTAGTTTTTTCCTTATTCCCTAATTATTTTATCCTATTATCTAAAATGGTTAGACATGTTTTGATCTTCTAAGATTGTTTCCTAATATGAAAGATTGCTTCTAGAAGAAAGATCTTGTGCTAGTTAATTAAGTAATTAAGTTTTGTCCTATTATCTAATGTGATTAATTACTTATCAGGTGTAAGTAAACTTATAAAGGTTTGTGAAAATGATTTAATGATAAAATGGTTTTTAATCATTGGCTAGTTTGTAAAAACGTATTAATCATTTTCAATGGTTTGTTAAATGGGTTGATCATAATACAACATAACAAACATATTCATACCTTTTGTTGAAGCATGAGTAGACTCGAGACGTCGAGAGGTGTTGATGAATGTATGCGTTGATGAGTTGTGGTCACGAGTAACTTGTGCATTTTACGTTATGTATTACAAGTTACTTGTTTGTCATTATTAAAACCAAAGGATTTATTTAGTTTAAATATCGTAATATTTACACGACTTAAAAAAATAAGTTTATAAAACTATAAATCTAACGGACTATAAGCTATTGATTAAGCTTGAGTCTTAACTATCATTTAACACCCCCTTTTAGTTTGAACGAGAAGTTTTCGAACATACAAACTGGATTTAATGTTGAAATCGCCTTGTTTTTTTCTCCTCTTCTTTGTTGTTCGTTTACACAGAGATAGATTTGTATTTGGCGATATAATTGTATACTGCTGGTGGTTTTATTCAATTTTATGTTATTTTATTTTTTACGTCCTGACTTGTTCTACCTTTTGAAGGGAGCAACAATTTGGTAGTCAACTTTTGTTGTCACCGCAATGATCTTCGACAATGAGGAGGGCAAATATGGTTTAGTGATGGAAATTCAACATATTTAGTGTATTTATGATGCTTAAAGGTTTGTGTGATAGGGTTTATGCGTTGAATTCGAAAGCAATATTAAATAAACACTAACAATAAATCGAAAATAATCGGAATCCATCTGGATCATCGACGAGTATGCAATGACCAAAGGATAACAAATTTTTGTTGATGGTATCATCTTACACAAGCATCATCACAATATAGGGGTTGTGGACCTAGGGGTTTTCGAAGGTACACATAACTCATGGATGTTTTCCGCCTAGTATAAATTTTCGCTAAAAATTATGATTTTTTCAAAATGAATCCGGTACCAAAATTTTGTGTCACACAATACATGTCACGTTTAGTTAGCCCACTAATAGAGGGAGGTTATTTTGGATACCATTCATTCTTAAGATACCAAAGGACTCATCCTCACCATCCATCTAAAAAATCAATAACTGAGATTAAAAGCATTTTAAATTAAAAATTCAATTACACATATATTTTAAAATGAAAATATCTTATAAACCGTTAATCATTAGACAAAAAAATTATAACGTCAAGACTAGCATTTAATTATCTTTCTATAGACGGGTATGGGAAATCACATGTGAAACTTGCATGAGAAATCACATGTGAACCTTGCATGAAAAATCACATGTGATTAAACACTAATTTGAATATTCTAATAAAATCACATGTCATTTTCTCGAATTCTAATTTTAATACATATCATATGTGATTGAACACTAATATCGAAGTTCGAACAATAAACATCCGTATTAAATTTGACATAAGTATTTATTTATAAATCAAAAACATTTCTCGTTTTTTGCATTGGAAAACATACATTCTTTGCTTTCCAACCATATATCACACACATTGTATACGAATTATAGATTATAGTAGATAATTTATGGAACTTTTATAATCACAAGTGAAAAAATCACAATTGGTAAAAAATCACATATTGAGATTACGTGTGGAAAAAATCACATGTTATTAAGATCACGTGTTAGAAAAATCACATGTGATTGAGATCACCGCCTAGGCACTACTAGGCCACCAACCTTTCCTTAGCCGATTAATCGGTCAAACAATTAGTCAACCATGGTTAACGACGGTCAAAGACGGTAAATGGTGGTCAAACTTGCTGAAAACTTACAAATCTTGCTAGAAATACCCAAAACTCATCGTAAACAAGTTTTAGTCACTTCTGATAGTTGTTTATATCTATTATAATTTAGGTTTTAAGGAAAATCTTGCCGAAAATACACAAAACTCGCCAGAAATACCCAAAACTTGCCGAAAATGGCAATCCAATTAATCTCGCCTAGACCGATTACAAGCTACATGGAGATCGACCGCCCAACTACCGATTCACAATTTTTGCAACCTTGGTCGAAACTATATCAAAGTGTCCGTCTATAGAAAGACAATTAAATGCTCATCGTGATGGTATATTTTTTTCGCTTAACGATTAACGGTTTAAGAGATATTGATATTTGGAAAAAAAGATGAAAATGTGTTTTTTAAATGCTGGGTTTAATCTCATCCATTAGATCAAATAGAGAAGAAAGGTGAGGATTGATGTCTTAGTATCTTGATAAAGTTTGATATCCAAATAAACTTAAATCTTCGCAATATGTAAATAAATAAAAAAACAGATTATGCATCTAATGACTTAGAATCCAATTCTTCGTCCAACAAGCAAATACCTTTTGAACTAAAAACATTTTATACGTAAGGTTAGTCAACAAATACAGAGTAGTTTTCTGATAAGCTGCCCGCTTCATAGTTATTTATTTTAATGATGAAAGACTTTAACTCAAAATACAAATCATATATGTAAGTTGACAACATAAATTCGGGGTTTCCAAAAGGGTTATTTCTTCTACAAAATGTATATTAACTTTTTGTTGTTATAACTTGTCTCATATCGGTATTAAAGAAGATATTTGATTCCCAACTATAAGTTATTGTTTTACCGTGTTTTTTAGTTGGACATGAAAGATATTGCCCTTTCTATTGCCGACGGAGCAGTGAGAAAAAAAGATGACATTACATTATATATTAGCCGTCGGATCAACCTAAAATTTAATCTAAGCCGTTTAAATTGGTGTTTGACTTTGACTAATTTATTTAGAGAAAAAGGTGGTATATGAAAGATTTAATTTAATTGATTAAGATGATGATAACAACACTACAATGCTTCATTTGTTGTTATTCAAATATATTGTAGTACACATAATTTACAAAACTATCGGACACAATTCTTATTTGTATATGCCTAATTTTGAATGTTGTCTTTAGTACATTATTTACATCTTTCGCACAATAATAACAACAAAACAGAAACACATGCTTTAGTAATCAGATATAAATCTGAATATAAGTTTAATAAATGAAAGAAGCTACTAACTCATGGAAAAGCAAAATTGATAAACATTGTTTTCAAACTTCAAGTTCAGTAAGATATAGTTTTTATTCGCTTTGTATTACTTTTTTGCATAAAAAAATTATAAAAAATTTGATTTATTTTAGTATGTACTCAAAGTTTTTTATAAACTTTAGAAAGTAATAGAAATGATAAATTTGGTTATACTAAACTTTGAGTTTTTCAACACTTGATATAACATATTTACATGTTTTAAAAATGAAATGTTTTTTTTTAAATTTCTTATAAATAAGGTAAAAAAATTTAACTTATGAAACTATTAAGTCTTTTATCTCGAGTCTTAAAGCATATATCAACTATTAAAAGACAAAACCACCAATAACGTGTAAATATTTGATAAAAAAGGAATAAATTACGAAAATGTCATTTCATAAAGTTTAGTGATTATGTTACGACTCTTTTATAAATCTATAACAATAATGAGCGTTTCGTAAGACAATTGTATCTATACAGGGCCATCTGTAAATTATAGAAAGATCTTTTATAGAAAATTACATATCTACTTTTCAAAATCAACATAACCTAAACTAATAATTTTGAAATAATTTAATTTCATAATATGTTACAAAATGAGTGTTGTGTACAACACATTGTCACATGATATATAATCAAACATCTTTTTCTAAAGAGAGATGCTTTTGTGTAAAACATATGTTTAACATAAACTATATATACAATCTTAAAAAGGAAAAAAAAACTAAAGTTCTCAATGTTGAATGTATGCAATTTTATAGAGATATTTAATTATTTTTTTTATCCTAAGTAAAATTATAATCGCATATCTTTTAGTTAAAATATAAAAATGTATTTTGTCAATTTCAAATAATTTATATTGTAATTTTCTTAAGTTGTGTGTTATTTTATTCGTGTAACAATTAAATAGAGATCAAAGGAGTAGGCAAGTATACTTTTTCTTCCTTTTAAAACAAGAACTCGAGCAACGCATGAGTATTGCACTTAAGGTCTGCAAATGGAGTCTTTTAAGGAATGTAGCCAAATATACACACATATTTGTCTTTGGAGGAGTGGTTGATGAGGATGTAGTTAGTGAGCCCCAAGTTGATAAGGTTGATACTTTTAGTCTTTTATATGCAACTTTAAACATTTGTTTTCATTA
The DNA here is from genome assembly GCA_026074375.1 of Tanacetum coccineum. Classification (NCBI taxonomy): domain Eukaryota; kingdom Viridiplantae; phylum Streptophyta; class Magnoliopsida; order Asterales; family Asteraceae; genus Tanacetum; species Tanacetum coccineum. The sequence goes on from BQNB010003012.1 coordinate 19,537, forward strand.
TTAAACTTCATGTTTACTTTGAACATCGTAATTGACTTACGTTGGCTACTTTTAACTCAAATCATGCATGTTCTACTTTGAACTTCGACTGATATGCTTACTTTGTTAGATTATGATCCTTTATTATATTTCTTTTGATATATAATATATGCTGTTTACAGATTCAGTATTAAGTTGACGTAAAAAAAACTGATTTATTTTTTACGCGTGACCCGCGCAACGCACGGGTATTACACTAGTTCCAGTTGACTTTTCGGCACAGGGTTTGTAACTTCTATATTAAAGATTTTATTGGAAATTAGCAAGTTTTTTTTATGAAAATCAAATGTCAAATCGGATATTTCAAACTATCACGAATACCACCTAGTTAGTTAAGGGAGGTGATTTGTACACGCATTCTTTTTGCCATCCACCACTAAATATGCATCTGTATGTTGTACTATGTGCATCAGCGGTTGTACATTAGTGGTAGATAGGCAAAAATATTGTGTGTACAAATCACCCCGTTAGTTAAACATCATGTTAGTAGTGGGTTTCTTTTTTTAGAACATCCGAATTTTATTAAAAACTAGCGATGAGCTAGGAGAGAACAAATAGGAGAATTACAAGACATAAGGGATCAATAGGTTTTGAAGCCAATTGTTCCAAGAAATGTTCGCTTTCGTATTCCTATTTGTCTACCACAAAAATGAATTGCTAGTAATCTTATCAAAAATCTCATTTTGGGCCATATGATGACTGTTGAAGATGAGTTGGTTTCGAAAGTTCCATAATGAGCTGATGTAGGTTTGAAAAAACTCATCGGCATACTCTTTTTGACTTATGAGCTTTTCAATTTGAGCAATAAGTTCGTCAATTCACGTTTGATAAGCTCATAAGCCATTACCTAAGGTGTATGTTCACATAAACTGAATAAATAAGCTAGTAACGAGTTTTTTGCCTTTATTGTGGATTGTAAAGACCCTAAAGCCTGCACTGTTCTTCTACGCGGTGCCAGCAAGGATCTTTTGAATGAAGTTGAACGTAACTTGCAGGTAAGTCTGTTAAAGTAAATTACAGAAATAGTTCATGTGGTTTGGTCACAGTTATGGCTTTGGTCTGAATTGTTTATTTGCTACTAAGGTGGTCTATTATAACAAGTTGATTCTTCTATTATTTGTGTTGGGTTTTTGTCGCTATTTTGCCCATGTAATTCTCACATGAGGGTATTTAAGCTTTTTCACCACCACCTCATTTAACCTTTAATTACTTAAATTTTATTCTTCTCAAAATCATATACTCTCATGTGAGAAACACAAGGGGTGAATTAGCGGCTGAAAGGTAATATAGTTAGGGGAAGTAATCAAATTGTTATAAAAATCCATACATCAGGACCATTTTAACAATATTTAAACTGTAGAATAGTGGTTTGCTAATAGTGAGCAAGGGTGATGACCATTTTAACAATATATACATTAAATTACACTGTGGGTGACTTTTCAGTCATTTGACTTGTCCCTTTTTTTTTAAATTTTTACTTGTTGACCCGTTATATACGAAGCAGGGATGAAATGGCATACTCTAATTTAAAAACTCTCTTGTTGTTGATAGGACGCAATGTCAGTGGCTAGGAACATTCTAAAGCATCCAAAGCTTGTCCCTCGGGGTGGGGCCACTGAGTTGACCGTTTCTGCTACACTAAAGCAGAAGAGCTCATCAGTTGAAGGAATTGAAAAGGCAACTTTTTTTCCTTTGTACTTTTAACTTATATAAACTTTTTCTCACTTTCAAATATATGGTTTCATAAACATCTCTTCATCTCATGTCTCCATATTATGCTGATGTTGATACGTTTGTTGGAACAGTGGCCTTATGAAGCTGCAGCTGTAGCATTTGAAGCTATACCAAGAACATTGGCACAAAACTGCGGTGTCAATGTCATTAGAACAATGACTGCTCTTCAGGGGAAGGCAAGTTTACCTCTTTCCTATTTTCTTTTTATACATTTTTGTCACGGTATCTTTTATATATAAGATAATTAGTTATCATCTTTGTTAACTGAATAAAACCGAGCTGTATTATATATAAGATAGTTATCATCTTTGTTAGCTGAATAAAACCGAGCTGTATTATACAAATAAGATGGAACACGCTTCAAAATATTGCTGTTCAAAATAACATATTTTCAAAATTATTTTGTATGAATTCTTGAGATTTAATTTGTTGGCCAATTAACATTTACTAAAAATTTGAGTAACAATATTTCTGTCTCTGTGACTATCTGTTCTTCTGTTAAACTATCTAAGTTTATTTTTTCTTTTGAAACAGCATGCAAATGGTGAGAATGCATGGACAGGTATCGATGGAAATTCAGGTGAAATTGCTGATATGAAAGAACTAAAGGTGCACATCTATCGCCAATTCTCATTTCTTCTGATATTATGCGATTTTACATTAGTCCATTAACTGAATTATCTTTTCAAAAATTTTGGTGATTGGGTGCTTATAACGTGAAAGGCACAGACCTTCAAGAACAGCAATTGGAAGCTGCTTGTATGTTCTATGAATGATGAATGTGGAGTGGAATTAAAAAGAGACAAGCTCCTGGTAGTCAACCTTCAAAACCTACTATTGAGACAGGTGATGATGCTGACAATGAACAGATGATTCCCGAGTAAAAACACTAATTATGTTTTTGAGAAGAAAGTTCACTCAGATCAACCGCAGTTTATCTTATGTCTTTCAATGTTGTCAAGGGTTGGACTACTTGGCTGTCAAAAATTTTGGTCATTATCTTCGGGCTTTTTTTTTGACCACCTTGGATTAGGTTATTTGGTGCTAGTGGTAGAATTTGTATGTCATATGATGGCTTCTATGTTATTAAACGTGGATGAAAAGACAATGTTAGCATCGTTTAGAGTGTGTACGTCTTGTCTTTTGGTTTGGGAATCATTTTTATTTGTGTTATCAATATTGTTCTGGAGTTATGATATTAGAAGCTTATCAATGGTTTTGAGTGTAGTGCATTCCGTTCATATAAATGCTGACTCGCAAATGCAACTTAAAGTGTATTTTCTTTTTATGATACATGCATATTTTTCTTGGAAGGGGTCTATACAGTACAATGTCTTTACCATACTTTACCAATGTATGCAAGCATATTGTGTTAATTGTTAAAATTGATTAGTATATTGTATTAAATGGCATGTATATTGTATAACGAGTGTACTATATTGCATTTTCCTGCAGTTTGATGTTATTGCTTTAACTGAGATGATTTATTTGGCTAGTAAAATAATGTCAACCTATTTCTTGGAAGGTATATATCTTGTTTGATTGTTATACAGAAAAGTGCAATGTTTAGAAACCCGGTTTGACCGGCCGGGTCAGCTGGGCGAACCGGTTCGACCTGGCCTGGTCAACTAGTTGAATGTTGACCCGGTTCCGGCCAGAAAACGTGGGTGAACAGCAGAAACATGGTTGGTTTAGCAACCCGGTTCGAACCGCCGGTTTTTTAGCAACCCGGGTGAACAGCGTAAACATGGTTGGTTTCTATGCTGGCAAAAATAGTGCTAATAATGCAACACAAAAATGGGTATTTGGACATGTGTTTGAACTGTTTGTTTTTTTTGCATAAAACCGGGTTGACGACTCGGCCGGGTCGATCACACACCCGGTTTTCAAAACATTGGAAAATTGTACTTATTAACGAATAAGATGACTCGTAGTTTAGATCCTGCATCTTGAATCATTGATATTGTTTTTCCAAGACTGAGGAATTAAGTATTATTCATACACCTCTTTAGTCAATTGCATATCGTTTTTACGTCATTACAATCTTATATTTCATATTTTCTATAATTATGGTCACACGTCTTTAAAAAAAATCTTTGTAATCCATCTTTTAATGAGTAATACAAACTATAAGACATATTAAATCTAAATAACATATTTTGCTACTAGAAAGTTGGGTTAGGAAGGATCCTGGACAGAATTATCAGTATCTGGTATGCAAAATCTTGAAATGAAGTCATTATTTGCAGTCATATTCATATTTTAAATAAAAAGTCAAAGTCAATTGCATCTTTTCCACTGTTTCCACATCTCAACCAATATTAACCGACAAGCAAAAGAACTCGCGCGTTGCGGCGGGACTAATTTTTTCCCGAATAATTTTTTTTTACGTTTCGGGGGGTTTTTTTTTTGGCGATGCGTTATGGCGGGGCTAATTTTTAATATTTTCTTTTTTTGTATGATTCGGGGAAAAAAAATTGCGTTGGGACGGGCTAATTTTGTTAAAAGGTGATGGTCCGTTTTGTATTTTTTTTACTTTGGGCCAGATTTTAGGCTATTTTTTTGGCTAATTTTTTTCCGGATATTTCCTTCTTTTGTACGATTCGGAATTTTTTTTTTTGCGTTGGGACGGGTTAATTTTTTCCCGAATATTTTCTTTTATTAGAACGGTTCGATATCTTTTTTTTGGGCCAGATTTTATGCGAATTTTAAGCTAGTTTGTCGACAAATGTGTATATTAGTAATAATTTTTTTTGTATGTCTTATGTGTTGGGCCTCATATTTAAAGTGTTGTTTTTTTTGCTATATGGTTTTTTTTTTTAATATAATGGGTTGTACATTTGTGACCATATCGATTATTTTAAAGTTATTAGGTATCGAAGATGTTTCCGCGAGTATTTTTTTTTCTGAATAAATCGGAACTTTTGTAATATTTTTTTTCCTACTACTTTGTGCATACAAATTTTAAAAAAAACAAAAAAAAAAATTATTTTCGGTCTCATGTTTAATAGTTTGTTTTTTTATATGGGCTTATGTGTTGGGTCTCATGTCGTGAATATTTTTTTTATCTGAATAAATAAGTACTTTTGTATATTTATTTTTCTTCATATTTTGTGGCAAGCAAATATATATATATATATATATATATATATATATATATATATATATATATATATATATATATATAATATTACTCCTATATTATCTATTTTTTTTTTAACGGCAACTTTATAATATTACTCCTATATTATCTATAACATACAATAATCGGGCGTCTTTAACTAACGACATTAAGTAAAAGGACAAAAAAGGAATAAAAAATGATAAACAGTAAAACGTGAGGTAATGAACAGTATCACAAGTTACGCAAACAGTTCCTAGGGTTATCAGTCCGTTGCAAAGTTATTCCTTAACGGTCGTTACTTAACTTTGCAACGGACCAATAGCCTCAGGGACTGTTTCCGTATAAATTTTCAACTACAATACACAAAAGTTGTCCTTGGGGTTATCAAGTTACGGGAATAGTCCTCGAGGTTATCAGTTCGTTGCAAAGTTAGTCTTTAAGGACTAACTTTGCAACAGACCGATAACTCCAGGGACTGTCTTCATAAAAAAAATCAATTTTTTTTACTGAATTTGTCCTTGGGGTTATCAAGTTAGGGAAATAGTCATTGAGGTTATCCGTCAATTGCAAAGTTAGTCCTTAACATAAAATCTCACGCTCACACCCTGCAGCGAAGCGAGGGCTTACAACCTCGTTAAGATACAATGAGATGATGCATGTTGTAAGTTGTAACACCTTAAACGTAATTTTTAAGACTACATTTATATCTTTTCTATACTATAAAAGCTCACTTTTGGTGAAATCAAGGTATTTGATTGTCCAATGAGAGGGCTCGATTTCGCAATAGAGCCTTCTCATTGGTTGATTGGTTTTTTGAGCGAGAAAAAAATTCAGGATTTTTTATTTTTTGAGGCCAAACATAAACGTGTCGAAAATGATAAGAAAAAAAGTTGCGTACTTGGGCGGGATGATATTGGAGACTTTGTTGACGAGAGTGTAAATGTAGCCCATCAGAATCGCGTTTTAGAAAGCTTCGAAAAAGGTATTTATCCTCCCAATATCGTTTCTACTTTTTATTTTTCTTATTGTATTATTTTTTCAAAACAAGAGTTAATCCTAGAAATCGATCGCTGGTCTAATTTGAGTACCTTTTATATATTGTTTAAAAAGTTTTTTATAAAAAAACAAACGTTATTAAGAACATTTATTTATATGTATAAACTATGTTTCTGATGATGTTGTCATAAAATGAATATTTTTTTAAATTGTTAATGCATTTAAAGCATTAGCTCCTTATTGGTTAAGAAGACTCAAACGAAGTTAATGAGGTTGAGTTCAAATAAAAAACAGTTTAAGATGATATTATATCCAATGTTTTGAATCGACCCGGTCGAGTCACCGGGTCACCGGGTTACCGGTTCAACCGGTTGGACCGCCGGGTCAACCCGGTTTTCCTATATATATATATATATATTTTTAATAATTAGAAAGAAAGTATGTATATAAATCATGAAATATTCCATATATTAAGCCTAAAGGCTATTTATTAACAAATATAACATGTAAAATTAAAATTACGTCGCAAATATATACAATTAACGCGTTTTATTTATAAAAAAATACGAAAAAACCGAAACCCGGCCGGGTCTCATGACCCGGGTTGACCCGGGTCACTCCAAACCCGGTCAAACCCGGCGGGTCAAACCGGGTTTCGAAAATATGAAACCCGGTTTAATGTGACCCGTTTTTTCGGCCGGAACCGGTTCAACCGGTTGACCCGGCCGGGTCGAACTGGGTTTCAAAACACTGATTATATCTGTTCGTTATAAAAAATTTCATAATGATATCTTATTATTATAAAAGATTCAGTCCAACTAATTTAATAGGCAGTGTTTATGATTTTGACCAATTAAAACCCATTTATGTTCGGGAGTTTCCAGAGGCTGTACATTTGTCTCTCATTGAATATAGCATACACATTCGGCTGTTATAGAGTCCGTAGATCTGCCTGTCATCCCGCACTTCCTACCTTCTCTTTCAAAGCTACAGAACCTAAACCAAACACATTAGTTATACTAGCCGGGTACCCGCGCAATGCGGCGGCGGGTACCCTGTGACTATATTTTGCAGTAAGTACCAGTAAGAGTTTAGGAGTGAAAGTGAGGGTATATTGAGAGACTATTTTTGTTGTAACAAAAAACATTTGTGTGTGGGAGATATGAAATGGTTTGTGTGGATTTATATTATGGATGCGGTTACACGACCCACTAAAAATGATAAAGTGTCATATTCTCAATTAAATCATATACTTCCTGAGGAGTCTTATGCATGATATTACCGCTGACAACCATCATGATTTTTTCTCAATTAATCATTGTTATTCCATGATAAAACGTTAGGATTTGATCAACAAGTAAGATTCTATGATCTGGACATTTCCGCAAACATGATTTGAATCTTTCCCAAGCTTCAAATATTGACTCCGCGGGCAATTGCCGAAAATTCAAAATGTTTTTCCTACGCTGCAACGCCTTCGAATAAGGGTAATATTTTGATAGAAACTTGGAGACCATCTCTTCCCAAGTATGAATAGAATGAGTTTTAAGACGATAAAGCCAAGATTCAACTTTGTGGGTTAAAGAAAATAGGAAAAGATTTAGATTGATGATGTCTTGAGAAACTCTATTTTGCTTGATGAATTGGGTGATAGATAAATACATGTCTAGGTGCTCGTTTACATCTTCATCTTTAAATCCATGGAATTGACAATTCTGTCAAAGCAGTTGAACCATATGATTTTTCAATACAAAATCGGTTCCCGAAACGGTTGTCGGAGCAATCAGTCCTCCTCTATCGATAAGTGACGGCTTATGAAGTTCCTCTATGGTCCGAAGATCATGGGAATGAAACAGTGAAAAATTAGGATTTTCTCAAAACATTTTGGTTTTTTTTAATATATATATATATATATATAGGGTGAGGTTCTTTTCAGAACCAAATAAATGTACAGAACTGCGAGAACCAACATCAACCAATCAAATTTTTTTAAATATTTATCTTCTTAATTTAATTTAAAAGGGTATATAGGTAAAATGACATTTTGTATTTTTTTTATAAAATCTCGTTTATAAAATCCCTTTATTTTCAGAATTAATTTTTTTTTCATCATGCATGTTTTCAAAAATTCAGGTGTGCATATGTGCATTGCTTGCATAAAATATGTATTCATAAATATATGTATGGATATCAATATGATAAAAAAAATACAAATTTTTTCATATTACCATAAATGTACATCGTGAATTTAATTCAATTAACTATTTAAAGAGGATAAAACATATAAAATATAATTACAAAGTAATGCACATATGCAATTAAGTTCATCCATAGGCACTTGTATATAACAAATGTCTCAAGAAGATGGGTAAAACATATGAAATTCATATTACGATCTAATGCACATGTATTTCTCTTCATTACACAATCCTGATTAGTTTGTGTATACATGTGCATCTAAGTTCAACCATATGTGCTTGTATGTACATATTCGAGTTCTTCAATATGTACATCTACATCGTCTTTGTATTTTCACGTAATCTTTCAATGAACATCTCCATTTGAGTTTATCCATCTTTATCGTATTCAATATCTTCATCTTATACAAGTGCATTTGCATTCTTTGCCTTCAATATAAACCTGGAAATTTGCATCCAATATTAATAGTTAAATACACAATCAAGAACAAATTAAAACCAAAATTTACACATTTATACGATTATCTATGTTAAACAAGTACGAACAATCATGTAGACTTAAAGATTAAAAGACTACACAAGCAAACAACCATGTTTTGATCGGAAAAACAAGCAACCAAACAACCATGTTTTGACACCGTAACTAGAAAACAAACAGCCCACTTGGACTGCAAACGCACCAACCAAAAAACCTATTTTCTACAGCTAAATCAACAACCAGACTACCCTTACTTGAAAAGAAAAAACCTTCAACCAAATAACCTTATTTTGATAGTAAAAACTACACCTATGTTAACATTTTCATTAGTCATGTACATGTGCATAATCCTTTCTAGCTAACTGCTTCTAGATTATCAGTGTCACCTATTAGATATAACATAATCCTAACCAACCCATTCATAAGTGGGTCAAAATTTGTTACTTTTACTGTATATGCACGAATCAAGTTATATTTTAGATCCAAGTGCGTACATAGTTTGTGAGAGAGTTAGAAATAGTGAAAGAACCTCATTTGGAGTGTGACCTGCTTGATGTGGACGACCGCCAAAGAAGAAATTAATAGAGTTCATCTTAAGGGGTTGCCTATCATAATGCGCATTCATGAGCTTCTTAAATTGTGAAGAACACTTCATTTCCTTTATGTAAAAACAATTAAAACTTATAATACCAACAAAATTGAAATAAACGGTGATTACACATATACTATATTAAATCACAGTAATTTGTAATACCAACAAAAATAACATAAAAGGTGATTCATTCACACTTCATACATTGTCTCAAAAAGATAAACAACCAAAATAATTTAAATGCCAATACACGTGCACCGCGTCCTTCTAACCCATGTATACACTTAACAATATATGTGCATCGTATATTTATAAGCCATCGTTCATCCATGACCACATTTCCATTTAACCTTGAAATAACTATTAAATTAAAAGACAAAGAAAAAGTAATCACATAAACTAACCAAACATGTAATTACATCAAAACGACCAACCAAACAGCCCGTTTTGACAACAAAAACACAACCACTAAATTGCCTTTTTGACTAAGAAAACCCTAAGTAAATAGGTCATTTTGACAACAAAAAACCCAACGAAACATGCTTATTTTGACATCAAAAGACAACAGCCAAACAACCTTCTTTTGACATCAAAAAACATTAGCCAAGCATGCCCTTTTGACAGCAAAAAATAGCACCAAAACACCCCTTTTGACTTCATATAACAGCAACCAGACCACCCATTTTGACAACAAAAAACAACACCCCAACATCCTTTTTGACACTAAAAAAACTGCATCCAAACAACCCTGTATTGACTTAAAAAAGTAACAACCAAAAAACCCATTTTGTTGTTGAAAAACCAACAACCAAATAACCTCTTTTGACAACAAAAATCTGCAACCAAACCACTGTCTTTTGACAACAAAAATCAACAATCAAACATCTTGTTTGGATAGTAGAAAACAACAAACAAACAATCTTAATCCTTATAAAAGAACACATTAACAATTTGAGGTTTTTAAAAGTTTGACTAATAGTTAAATGAACCAATGATTGATTTTCATCTTATCTGTTCAAAAAGCAGAACACATATGCACATAAGCTCCTAATCAAAGTATGATGCCGTCAAAGTTAGATGATAAACGATTTATAAGTGGATTCCAAACTTAAATTGTGTATAGCACTGTAATGTGTACGTCATTTACATAGATACTACAATAATTAAAGATGAACCAACAAACAAAAACAACCATAATTCAGAAATCAGAAACGATTTTAATAACCTAATAAATTAACGACACGAGGCTATGATTACGATAAGCGCAATGATAATAGATCAATGTACCACACATTTCGATTATCAACACTTTACCTTTTCTGATCCGTAATCATTTATTCTCTTTGTTTATTACATCGTCATTTTCATTTGTTGTGTGATCGTCCTTGGTGGTGGGCCGTTGGTTTGATTACGTAACAATGGTGGCTAGGGCATGTGAGGATGATATGAAGTTACAGGAAACGGTTTTAGAAGTATTTGATGCTATTATTATGGAATAAATAAAATACCAACTTTGCCCTTAATTTGAACTTTTCTTTCAACATTGGCTATAAATATTTTCAGAAATGCCATTTTGCATTAATGTGTTGTACATAATGCATTATTAAGAGTAATAAAGTAGTTCTCGCAGTTCTCGCCTTTTATTTGGTTCTGAAAAGAACCTCACACTATATATATAAATGTTAAAATAAAAAGACAAATATCCGTGAGAAGGATAAAAAGAAAACTTTTTTTAAAAAAGTTCTTAAAAAATTTCAAAAAAATCAGGTATGTTGGTGCATAAAACTTTTGTAAAAGAAGTTTTTCTAATTTTGAGTTTTCATACGTTTTTTTAATGCACAAAAAAATAAAATTTGATGCACAAAAAATTTTTGATGCACAAAATTTTCAACTTGTTATAGTTTGATGCGCAATAAAATTTTGATGCAAAAAGTCAAAAGAAGTTGGGTACAAAAACGAATTTTTGATGCACAAAAAAGCGATTTAATGCACAAACGTTTTTTTTCGGCAAAAATATTCACTTAAAAAAAAACTTCCTTCACAACTTTTTCATGCACCAACATACACGATCTTGTGGAATTTTTTCAGAACTTAAATTTTTTTTATCCTTCTCACGGATATTTGTCTTTTTATTTGATCTTTATCATATATATATATATATATATATATATATATATATATATATATATATATATATATATATATATATATATATATATATATATAACTAACCAATGCTAGTAAGCTTGTGCTCTCATAACCAAGATTGTAAGCCTTCCATTTTTAGATGTTTGAGAAATTGTTGTTTAGAAAGATGTTGTTTTGAGGATGAAATGAAAATGTCGAGTGAGTCTGGTATATATAGGGTGCTGCATGGGGGTATATACATGGTGATGATGTTTAAATGGGCCGTTACAAGCAATGTGATGTTACAACTTACAATTATACAAAATTAAATGGACCGTTACAAGCCATGGGATATTACAATTTCCAAGTATACATAATTAAATTGGTCGTTAAAAGCAATGTGCAGTTACAACTCACACATCTACCGAATTAAATTCATTTAATTTTCATGATGTAACGTAAAGCTATAGAAAAAACGACTTTGACCATGCGTTGAAACAATATTTTCTTAGATTTTTAAGCCTTTCTTTTATAATAATCTTTTTTATTTAAAATTTTAAGTACTTCTGATATTAGAAATCGGCTAAATAGTAAAGATTAGTTATAAGTATCCTCCAGGTGTTTAAGATGAAGGTTAAGGGACCTGCAATTATAACCCCAGCAGATGAATCTCAAGGGTTCATTTATACAACTATAGATCGACCTATCATGTTCTATAACTGTGATGATAATTTATTTGTGGTATTTATATCAAATTTATGATTCCAATATTTTTTGTTTTTGAAATTAGGAATCTAAGATTTCTGGCAGGTTTGTTTGATTTCTGATTTGTTTTTCAATTGATACTAAGATCTCTTTGATAATAATTTATTTTTGTAATTAAAATTTGAAATAATCAAATTAACCATTTGATTTCTCACTGTGTTTTTGTTTTTGTGTTTACTTTAGGTCATTTATAGCTTGCTTCAGCAAAATAAAGAAGACCTCAAGCGCCTCCGACGCCTCATTGCTAAACCCCTCTCCATTGATGGCCTCAAGAGGTACTTCCAGTTTATTAACAATTTAACTAATCAACTCCATTTCTGATTTCGCAAATTGTATCTAATCTTAACGCAACCGTTCATTTTTTTCTAACAATATTAGAAGATTGTTTTGGCTATATGAAAAGATAGACCAACACATTTTTAATGAAACAGATTATGGCCTACTTAAGATGGGTATTGATTTAAAAGTTTTATAGTTGTTTCAAAATTTGTGAGGTATTCAATATTGTTTTAATAATGTAGAAACACTTACGATTCAGATATTCTTTGATTTTTAGATTTATGATATATTTATCACTATACCAGTTATTTACGACCTTTTTTGGTTGTTATAGTAATACTAGTCGGATACCCGCGCATAGCAGCGGCGATAAAAATTGCTAACCCAATTACTCGCTCCGTAATTCTCTACCCGCTTAGAGAATTCGTTTGTTTGGGTTTCCGTAGTTTTCCCGCAACATCATATTAACATCATTCTCGCTTGTATAAAGACTCACACTCTCTTGCCCATCAAACATTGTCTCCAAAAGTATATATCTTTTACGAATCAAGTTTGTATTCAAATTAAAGTTAAAGTTGTTAAAAAATTCAAAATAAACCCACTAAAAATGTGAAAAGCTAAAAATTTATAAAAATATATCAAAATGGATGTTGAATTAAAGATCACGGAATTTTAGAAAATACAGTGCAATTAGATCATAAAAAAAATAAATAGATAAAAAGATATGTCAAATTGAAATAAAAGTGATATTTTAATTAAGAAGTGACACATGTCACTCTATGATGTGATTTTCTAAAATAAGATGGATGGTCAAGATTGCACCTCCTTATCTTAATTTTTGATGGGACCTACATTGTAAATGCTTTATATAATAGTATAGATAATCAGGTAAGGCTGAAGGAACAACCCTTTGAATAGTTCAATTTTGAAAACGTTTTTTTAACAAATTTTAGTTGATGATGTGCAAAGCTACTTTGATTGGATTTAGGCTCATATTATGGCTACAACGAGTTCCTGATTCCTTCTTTCAGAAGAAGTTACTGACAAGTTCATTCAGCATTAACCAAAGGTGTTGTACTATTTTTGTTATTACGGAGAAAATATGGTTTGCTATGAACTTCTTTTAGAGTATTACGTTTTCTAACTTTGGTGCTTCTAATTATCATATTGGTTGCATATATGGCAGGTTATTGGTAAGAAAATTGGTCCAATGCTATGGAGTTGCTTGGAAGGCCGGATGGTAACAAGAAGCTCACAGCCAGGACCCATACCAGGATGTCTTTTCATACGTTCTGAACAATTATACACAGACGAGGTAGGATTCTAAAATGATTTGCTTTACCAAATTTTATGTACTAAAAGTTACAACTTCATTGTTATTTACTAGCAGTGACAAATGAGCAGGTTATGTGACGGAATGTCAAGGCTGTGGGACAACTATTACATTAAAAATGTTGAAGTGGATGAATGACACGACTCCTAATGGTCATAGTATATACTTGAATCTGACTAACGTTTGCATCGTCCAAGGTACCGTTTCATGTTTTTTTAAGTTAAAAAAATTTACGCTTTTGGAATCATGCAAATCTGCTATATGCGTATACTCTTATTGATACCTTAAAGTCGACGCAATTTACTGATCGTAACTCCACTTTTGTTATCAACTCTGAACTTTTGTGTCACTTACGGGTTTTGTTATCAAACTTGACATTGTTACTATTCTTTAGTATATCTCGACATATACTTGCATCTGATATGGTGCCTTCGCTTTTTTCCCTATCCGATTTTAGCAATGTATAGTAGGTTAAGCATACAATTAGGTGTAGGCTTTCTGTTTTAGAATTAATTATATGATTAACAGGAATTGTAATTGTGATCATAAGTTTTTTAAGCTCTCATTTAGTCGAGTATTTGGAGAACTTTTGACATCATGAAAGTCTCATTCTGACTTTTTCGTTGTGCAGGTTTCTGATGCAGTGACTCTTTTCATCCTTGGCAGCTAATTGGACCCTTTATGAGGTTAGTTTGTATGAGGCATGAAAGCATGATACGCAGTTAGTTCTTGATCCATTAATTTTCCACTTCCTTTTGATTTCATCAAATAACTAACGTTTGATTATGTAGGATTCCGCAAAATCATCGGAGGTCTGGAAGTTTGAAGGTGAAGGGATGCCAATGTATATGAAGAGCATATGAGGTTTTTTTTCCTACACCAGTACCAAAAGAAGATCAGCTGACGAAGCTCAGAGAAATTCTTGGTCAGTTTACATGTATAAATTCGCACCTTTCATGCTTTTTTCTATCGTAGTGTGAGGCCCTTAACCATTTGTAGTAGTAATGGGTTAATGGGCCAAATTAGGTAGAGATGAGTCATAACAGTTTCTAATGGGTTGCAATAAGTATTGTAACGGGGATGCCAGAAACTAAATCCAGGTGCATAATTATGTCTAGAACACATGCTTAAAAACTGCTTTTAACTTTGCTGATTGAGTCTCAAAATTGTAGCGACGTATGAAAAAAGATAGGGTATGATATTGGGAAACTTGAGCTCATATTTATGTTTATCAGATAAATGGTAAATGGGATCCGTAGGTTTTGTATGGCTACTACCTTAGACGAACCGAAGATACTGATGAAGGGACATTAAGAAGGTAGAATGAACTTTTGAATTCATAATTTAGGTAGACTAAAAGGGTGGACAGTCTCTGAGTACGTCTTCTAGCCTTACCGGATCCCCTCACATGCCAAAATTACACATTGTGAACTTATTGACAAATGTTGATGCAGTGGCCTAAAGGTTAAGTTAACCACAAGGTTACTGCTAATAGGGGGTGTTTGGGATTACTTTTAGATTAACTAGCGTTAAAGGCCATTTGGGATATCTTACTAAGCTACTTAAAGGGCTGTTTGGAATTGCTTATTAGAATAACAATTTATATAGGTTGTTTGGTTATTCATATTAAAAATACTATTAGAGGCTGAGGTTGTTTGGTATACTTGTTAGAATAAATCCTTATAGGGGTTGTTATCCAAATGGTCAGATTTTATTTAAGTAGCAAAATCAGATGGGTTAGTAGCATTAGATGATATGACAGTAGGGATTTTTAAATTAACTTATTGCTTAGAACAATAGTAATAAGTAAGGTGATAACTTATCTGTGTTGTCCACAACACAAATTATAGATGTATGTAATCTGCAAAAGCTGTCGGCTCAGAAAGAATGCGCTTTCTCAGGTATTGAAATGTAAACGCGACAAGTTGGAGGAAGAAAACTGAGAGTTGGTGCTATCTGTCCAGAGTGGCTGAAAAGGAGTGTGTTATACACGAAATGGAATGTAAAATTCGCAACTATCTGGCCGATAAAATGAAAGAAGATATTGGATTTCGAAAAAGTCGTTGGCTGAGAATGAAATGTTTACTCCATTTCTGAATGCCTGTTTTTTTGCAGCTTTGCAGCTATCTATTTAAGTTTAAGTTTGATCAATGGATCAAATGGTTTTAGTCCATTTCTTGCAGGTTTGGGTGATCAGAAGCATTGGCGTGGATCACACAATAAACTGTGCATTCTGTATTCATGATGTTGCCTAATGACTGTTGCGTTGGAATTATAAATAATATAAATGTATTCTCATTTGTTTACCAATTTGACAAATAAAGATTTGGTTTGCTCTAATTTGTCACGAATCTGCTCAAATGTTGACCACAAAAACATGCCGGTAGTTATATGTGTTGCATCAGCTATTTGTTAATGGCTATATTTATGCAGGATTTACTTACTACAATATCGAATTGAATATGGTCATGAATTATTAATATATTTGGTGTATAAAGTAATTTTTATAAGCTTACAACTTGCCTTACTTTTGACTGAACAAATACAAGGAGTAAGCCATAGCATAGTCAAGAAGACATGGCCCATCCAACCATGTTCAACATAAAGGAATCAAATGGTAAAATATTATACTATTACACATTTGAGATTCTAAACGACGCCTTTTTTGACCCAATTTTACTATTCATTTTAAGCACTGTAGCTGTAGCTACAGTGCTACAGTGTTAAGCAAAAAAAGCCTAAAAAATTTAGCCTAAAAATTTGAGCCGGCCAATTAGTTTTTTTTATAAAAAAAAAAAAAAAATTGTTGGCACAAAATAGGGAGAAAAAAAATGTTACAAAAGTACCGACGCATTCAGATAAAAAAATATCCGCGGTAACATTTCCGAATTGACTTAAACAGGCCCAAAAATTTGGGCCGGCCCAATTAGTTTTTTTTTTTTTAAATTTGACGGCACAAAATAGGGAGGAAAAAAATGTTACAAAAGTACCGACGCATTCAGATAAAAAAATATCCGCGATAACATTTCCGAATTGACTATACTTAAAAAATAAACCCGCACTATTAAATATGAAGGCCAAAAAAAGGCCAAAAAATTTAGCACAAAAATTTGGGCCGGCCAAAAAAAAAATTTGTTGGCACAAAATAAGGAGGAAAAAAATGTTACAAAAGTACCGACGCATTCAGATAAAAAAATATCCGCGGTAACATTTCCGAATTGACTTAAACAGGCCCAAAAATTTGGGCCGGCCCAATTATAAAAAAATACCCGCGGTAACATTTCCGAATTGACTATACTGAAAAAGTAAACCCGCACTATTAAATATGAGACCGACAAAATAAACTCGCACAAAATTAAAGGAAAAAAAAGAATTAATGACACGCAACAACGCGCGAAAAATTAGCGCCCCGCAGTAACGTGCAGGAAAAAATAAACTTACACTATTAAACATAAAAAAACGCGCGAAAAAACAAATAAAAATAAATAAATAACACATTTCACAAGTAAAACTACGTCGTTTTGGCACTGCTACAGTGCTTAAAATGAACAGTGCTACAGTAGCGCTACAGTACCCCCGCCCAATGGGCTCGGTTACTGTTCATCGGCAAAAAAAAAACTTTATTATCCCCCTCCTCTTTTTTGGCCAAAAATAAGAATTTTTTTTTTACAGGAAGTACTCTCATCTTTAACTATTTACGACTTTCTATCGGCCTGGGCAAAAAAAAAAAAACGCGCGATTGTCATTTTATATAATAACAAAAACAAACTATTAAACATGAGACCGAAAAAATAAAAAAAAATAAAAAAAATTAATGCCCCACAACAACGCGCGAAAAATTAACGCTCGCATCAACGCGCGGTTAATCTTGCTTGTTGTTTAAAAAACTTAAGCTAGCGTACGTTAAAACCAATGTTACCATGAGAAAGACAGGTTAATTTGACAATGATTTTGCAGTCGACAAGAAATCTAGAAAGAAACATATTTATAGGGTTGGTATCTCCTAAAGTACAAATAATATCCTTTTTACTTTCTTTGCATCGGGAAAACCTCCTAAGAAACCACACTATCATTGGGTGATTTTGTGCAATCACATTTTTAGTAAAACCTTGCCTTAAATTTTTCAAAAAAACCCTACATGTATGAATTTACACAATATTTCTTATAAGTGACTGTTAGATTTTACCCATAAACCAAAACTAAGCCCGGTGCAACGCACGGGTGTCGACGAGCCTCGTTAAATATATACAACAGTTATGGTAACACAATCAATGAATCAAAATTAATGTTTGATTAATTGTTAATGTTTTAAATTAACATTAATATGTTTTGTTTTTACAAATGATTATGTTTTATTTATATAAGTTTTGTTTATAGATAAACAATTAAAGTCGTATATTGAAGTACTGATAACTACTCATAGCTAATATTTATTCAACTCATCCACAAATTAAAGTTACCAATGTCAAAGTCTGTTATAAGAAAACTAGTTTTAATGCCCGTGCACGCACGGGGTTTAGACATTATGTTTTTTTAAATACATGTATGATTTTTATTTTTATTTTGTTTTATAAGTTATGTCATAGAGTATTATCGAAATCATATGAAGAGAATAGATTCATATCTTATATATATTATATGAGCTTGAGGATAATTACTAATTTTTTTTCTTTTGATTTACCTGTTAACTAACTCGACATTGTGAGCCAACTAATCTCTACAAAACTACTCTTTTAGGTAGCCCGAAGTCGGCTCATGTGAACCTTCGAGGCCACAAGGGGATTAGTTTTCTCCTCGTTATATTTGAACCATTGACCTCCACTTTGAAAGGCTGGTTATCTTACCGTTGGGTATGCAGTTGATATTGTATATGTTTTATGATTCTAGTTGCATTATTGAGTCAGCTATACTTAAGATTAATGGTCACACTTTGTGTTAAAACATGTAAAAATTTAGCTTCGCAATCGAATTTAAAAGCATCAAGTTGAGTTATCAAAATCGTCAATATTTATAGAATATAGAAAGCTAAAAAACTCAAATAAGTATTATGTTTCGTACATACAATATGTTTTGGTCAAACAAAGATTTACCTATTGTATATCTTTAATACATATACAAATATAAAAAGAGTTTTACCCATTTTTCCGTCACCAACACTTTTTTAAGATATAAAAGTAGCCTAGATTGTTATATATGATTTATAGGCATACATACATGTCAATGGAATAAAGACTTTTTGAGAAATTTAAATGTTAGAATTTTAGTACGTATTAAACAAAAAGAAAAAAAATGCAATTCTTCCAAACACATCAATGAATAGCTAGAAAACCCTTTTTATTAATTTATGATATTTTATGTGCTTCGGTGTTTTTCTATTTGGTTGTACAACATAATTTCAGACCGACAATGAAAAATCCATCAAAAAGTCTTCGGGTAGATTTGGGATGTGATTAGATACTGTTAAATCTTTGTTTGGAAGTAAAAAATTGTTTACGTTTGTAATATTTTAAAATATAAAGTCTACGGGTATAAAGTTTAAGGGGTTATTTGTTTATTTTTTAAAGTTATAATAAAACATGTAAATTTATAAATTTACACTTAACTCCATATAATTTATTTAAAATTAAAAATCACTAAATTTTTATTAATTACCTCCATTTTTTTCAAGTTTTTTTCTTCACAAATTTGACACATATATTTTTCTGTGTTTTTTTCTCGTCATATTTCTCCACCACAAATTTTTAATTTTGACCAAATCGATTTAATTTTGACTTTTTATTGACCAATCAGATCACACGATTTTGCCTACGTGGCAAAATCAAGCGTTCTGATTGGTCTAATTTTTAAATTCATATGATTCAATTTGATGAAAAACTCCGAAATGATGTAATTCTTTTATTATATAAAAGATTTTGATGTTCAGTTTTAGATGTCAGATTTTAGTTTTTAGATCTGATTAGGTAATCAACAGAAAGTAGTAAATAATCAATGTAGTTGTGTTTTTTGTGAGTTTTATGTTGTTTTAGTTTATTTTATTTTTGGTGAAGAATCACATGTGATTTTGATTTTATTCATGATGTGTAAATGTTGTGTATGTAGCATATAATGATGGTTAATTGAAGTTGTTTTGATGAAAAATAGGATGTGAGGTAGGGTGACAACGATGCAAAGTGATTGAAGCACAAAACTTGATTTGTAGGCCATAACAAGCATGATTACCCGCGCGTTGCTGCGAGTCGTTAATTTTTTTAGCGTAGTTACGGGGCATTACTATTTTTAATTTTTATTTATTTTGTGTGGTTTTATTTTTTCGTCCTCATATTTAATAGTTTGTTTTTTTTCTTATATTGGGGCTCACGTTTAAAGGTTTATTTTTTTGGCTATACGGGTTTTTTTTTAATATAATTTTATGAGAACATGACGTTTTTTTTATTGTATTTTGTGTGGGTTTATTTTTTTCTCTCTCATGTTATTAGGGCGGTTAAATTGTTGCTTTAAAATTTTTTTTTATTCTTTTCTATTTGTTATTTGTGCGGCGTTTAATTTTTTTCGGTCTCATTTTAATAGTTTTGTTTTTTATTATGGGACTTATGTGTTGGGCCTCATGTCGCGGGTATTTTTTATCTTAATAAGTCAATATTTTTGTAATTTTTTTTCTATTTTGTGCCGAGCGTTTTTTTTACATTGCCTACAAAAAAAAAGCCAAATGGGTTGGCCCAAATTGGGAGCCCAAAGGGCCGAGCACTGTAGCGTGTGGAACAAAACTACGTCGTTTTATTCTACGCGAGGCATTATTATTTTTATTTTTTTTATTTTGTGCTTGTGTTTTTTCGGCATCATGTTTTAATAGTTTTTTTCTTATTATGGCATACGTTTTAAAGGTTTTCTTTTTTTGGCTATACGGGTTTTTTTTTGTAATAATAATTTTATGGGAACATGGCTTTAATGAAATACGCGCGTTACTGCAGGGCGCTTTTATTGTATTTTTTGCGGGTTTATATTTTTTCGGTCTCTATGTTTAATAGTGCGGTTAATTTTTTCGTAAATTATTTTTATTCTTTTCTATTTTTTATTTGTGCGGGTTTATTTTTTCGGTCTCATGTTTAATAGTTTGTTTTTTTTATATGGGCTTATGTGTTGGGCCTCATGTCGCGAGTATTTTTTTATCTGAATAAGTCAATATTTTTGTAGTTTTTTTTTCTATTTAATGCCGAGCGGTTTTTTTTACATTGCCTACAAAAACAAAAAAAAATTGCCAAATGGGCCGGCCAAAAATGAGAGCCCATTGGGCCGGGTACTGTAGCAAGCTGCCAAAAACGGCAGCGTTTTAACCGGTTTATAGTATATATAGTAATTCTGGGCTTTTTATTCTGCAAGCAAATTGACTTTTCATAAAGCCCATATATCCATGAATTTCTTAAAATATTAAACAAAAAATATAATTCTTATACATAATTAATTAGCAAGCTTACTTGTATATTTAATGATTTAATCGGTGGATTTAAAAAAGTGATTGGTGGAAATTTAGAAAGAGAAATGCATAACATAATTGTACAAGTGATTTATGCATTAGCCATGTATTTAGGCATGGATTGTATTTGTCATTTCTATTATACTAGACGATTATCATTGCATAGCAACGAGATTTTATAGCGGTAAATAGTTATAGTGATATTTTAGTTACACAAAACACTTAACCAAAATATTATTGTAACTATATGCCGCTATAAAATCCCGTTGTTATGCACGGGTACTCGTCTATTTACCACAAAAGTGACAAAATCTTGTTGTAATCCCGAACCGACAAACCGACCAGAGCCGAACCGACCGAAACCGAGCCGACCATTTTTGGTTCAGTTTTCGGTTTTGTATATTTATAGTTTTCGGTTTTGGTTTTGTCGGTTCGGTTCGGGTTAAAACCAAGAAAAATACGCCTAAACTATCTATTCGGTTCGGTTTCGATTTTTCTTGGTAAATTTCGGTTTGGTTTTTCTCGGTAAATTTTGGTTCGGTTTCGGTTCATGTTTTTTCTCAAACTCGGTTTTCGGTTCGGTTCGGTTTTTGTCGGTTCAGTTCGATTTTGAACCGATGCTCACCCCTAGTTTATATAGTAGAGATTAACAAAAAGGTTATGATACTCGTCTAGTTACCACTCTCTAGTTATGCACGGTTACTCATCTAGTTATCACAAAAGTAACAAAATGTTACACAAAATACTTAACCAAAATATTTTTTGTAAAGTATTAAATATAAGTTTATGGCATATGTCTAAGTTTTTTAAAGCGTGTATGTTTAATTTGTATTTGTCAAACTTCTCATTTATACTTTGCAAACCGTGTCTAATAAATTTGAGTTTTCATTTCATTTATTAGTTTATAGTTTCTAACCGTGTGCTTCAAAGTATTATTATAAGATTTATTAAAAGCCAGCATAGTTACATTAATACTGCATTAAATGCTTCGGGTTTCCGACCGGGTCGACCCGCCGACGACTTTGCCGGAATCGGTCGTTACCCGATCGTTGACCCGTACCCGGATCCAACTCTCTCTATATATATTTTTATTTTTTTCGTTAATACCAAATCTTCTCTCTCTATCCTCTCTTCTCTCACAATCTCTCTCGCTACTCTCTATGAGACAATGGATTCCAGGTGGCTGTTTCTCATTATGCATGATTGCCATATGGAATCCATCTTCCTTGATGGTTTATATGGTGTGGAATTGTGGGTTGTTCTTTGTTGCTGCAATTATATATGCGCCATGGAGGTTTGCTTGGTGGTGGTGGTTTTGGTGTCTTTCTCTGCTGTGGATCTGAGTTGTTTATATCTCAATCAGATCCACTCGCACCTTCTTCCCACCGACCACCTACAACCTCTTTGGCCTCACCGTGATGCCACCAATCTCTTCGTTGCTGCCATTCATGGTGGGTAGCGTTGGTGGTCGGTTGGTGATGTTGGTGAGCTAAGGTGGACGCTTGTTTGGGTTAGCTTACTTTAAACAACTAATGCTTATTTGGCTTATCAAGATTTAGATATACACGTGTGAGGATGATGATAACGGTTGGTTTTGTTGTGTATTGGATAACCGCCGCTTTTGCTAGCTTTTTTGCGATCGATAAACTCGAGGTGAAGCAGGTATATTTTCTAAAAACCTAATTTTCTGTAGTAACCAATGTTGTTGCAATGCTACTTTTGTTGTTTGTTTTGGGGGTTCAATAACCTTTGATAATTGGTGTTGTTGGCTATTTGTTAGTTGCTACTTTTGTTTGTTAAATGTTTTGTGCTATTGATGTCTTCCTATTTTTGATTTATGATTTTGATAGTTAATTGATTTTTTTTGTGTTTGGTAGTCACTGTTATGATCACGGCGATTACATGTGTTGGAAATGCTATGTTCAATTTGTTTCTTTTGATGAATCCGAACACGTTAGCAGCTTTAAATAAAGGCGTAAACATCCGTTTTCGGCAGGGTAAACTATTTAGTTTGCAACCATTGCGGAGGTGTACGTTTTTCAGCCATAGCAGCTGTGTGTGTCTATAGGATGCTAACAAATCTGAAACTCACTCCATTTTCTAAAAAGGCAATGATGAGCGAAAGTGTGATATCGCTTGGCTAGGCTATCTTTGTTGTACGCAGCCGTGATATGCCATTTCTTAAAACTTCCATCTGAGCCAAATGGGCGATACATTTATATAAAGGGCAACAGACTTCAATAATTGCGCTTTTAATGCTCTGGCTGGTTTTTTATTAATCCGGAACCGACCCGCCGGAATACCTGCTGGACATTTGATCTAAAGGCTACGCTTACCTGTTACCCGCTGTTTTACTCTCTTAAATCTCAAACGGTATTCTAAAAAAGGCAATTATGAGCGGAGTGTGATATTGCTTGGTTAGGCTATCTTTATTGTACGCAGCCGTGATATGCCATTTCCTAAAACTTCCATTTGAGCCAAATGGGCGACATACGTCCTTTGTATGGTATTGGAAGATGACGATCATGCAATAAGTGTGAGATCGGTGTGAGAGAGATACTTGGATGAGGGAGTCAACGGTGCAATAGTGGGTACTTTCGAACCACAAATACTATTAGTAAGCACGTTTCCCTTTTTTATGCGTACTTTTTCTATACGAGTTTGTATCCGTAATTGTTTACATATTTGTACAGTTGCAGTCAACCATACGCTCTTCCTAAATGAGCTTTCAAGATGATTTATTATCAGAAAGTGTATGTTTAATCTATAGCTACACTAACATAGGTGCTTTATTTCAGCTTACAAACGGCTTAAATGTTTTATAAAATATGATATTTGCTTATAATCCATCTAAGTGCTTTAAATTAGAAATTTAACTTTCGAATATTGCAGGTCCATGTGTCTCTTACTGAACCAAAATCCAAAATGGACCACCCTTTGTCACCTTCAAGAATTCACAAGGAGTGGTGATGGCGAACCCCTAAGGAAGCTTCTGAAGTTGGAACTCATGTTGTCAGGGTATTTCACTGGATCTTAGAAATAAGGAAATATATGAGCGTGTATCACTAAATTATATTTCATAACTATTCTTATCTTAATGTGTTTGACGGTGTGTTATATATAATTATCAAAAATCGATTAATCTTATTGTAATGTGCTATTGTAGTGTCATTGTAATGGACGAAGCCCATGAGAGATCACTAAACACAGATGTACTATTCGGGATCATTAAGAAGGTAGTTTACAGGCGCCAAGACTTCAAGCTTATCGTTACTTCCGCCACTTTCAATGAAAAAAAGTTTTCAGATTTCTTCGGGAGGTAAATTTGTATTTAATTGCATTTAAAAGTGACATTTAGAGCAAAAATGGCATGTAGAGGTGCAAAATAGGCGGGGTCTGTGGATGGTAGCGGGTCATATTACGTTTGGGTCAAAACGTGTATCTTTTTTTGTACGATTTTGTTGGCTTTAAACATATTTAGTGTGTTTGGATTTACATTTTATCAATTGCAGTGACATATTGGTTTATGATTATTTAAGTAAAGTTTGCACAAACATGCTCGAAGAAGTAGAGGCGTCGATCATGTCTCAGATACAAGATTGGTCGTTTTGTGGAACTCACTGGCACCTTAAGAAGAAAAAACAGTAGGTAATAATAGACCAATATGTATGGAAAGATATGACACTGTTGTTTTAGAGTAAAACACAAAATGCTTAATGTTTGAGGGGTGTTTGGATTTATGAGCTTATTTTGAAATAGTATATTACTAAATGTTATATGCCTTATGTGAAAAGAAGACTTGAAATCAAAGTTTTGGTCTTTAAAACCTCAACAACAGCTTACACTTTTATATCTTTGCTTTTCGAATCAACCTTTTCATTTGGTTTTACACTAACCATGTATGTTTTCCACTCTTAATATCCACAGCAGAGAGGAGCCTGAACAAGACGATCAAAATATTACACGACTAAAATAATGAAGGTGAGCATACATTGTAATTTACATGCCGCCCTGTGGAGCTAAGGTAAATAATGTCTTAAATTTTTTATCATTCATGGCTCATCTTTCTTGACCATCCTTAAAATATTTGTAACTTTAACTATCTAAGTTTATGATTTTATTGTTTAGGAAATCCAAACACAACAAACCCATATGCACACCATTAGGGATAAAAACTAACTCAAATCCACCTATTAAATGGTCATCACTGTCACAAAGTAGATAGGAATTTTTGACCTGTACATGAAATAATCTTATCGCTATTGTTGTTTACATTGTTGTTCTTGCAGGATTTAAACAGTTCTTAGTCCACTTTGAGAGCTAGAGCAAAGTTAAAAAATGACAACAGGTGATCTTTATTGCAATCACGCGCGTTTAGTGTTTAAAAAAGTTCTTTATGAAATTTTGGACGTGTAACAGCAGGTAAGAACCAATTTTAGAACTTTTTATATTTTTATCGTCAATTTTTGTTATTATAAATAATATATTATTATTGTGTTACAGTGTTTGAATGGAAATCTGAGAAAAAACAACGGATATAATCAGTTTCTCATTAAAGCATTGCTATGAGAGCAAAAAAAACTTTGTGGACTTATGGTTCAAAACTCGCTCACAAAAAAGAAAAGAATCGATGGTTAGTAACGCGCAAAAGTTGTTGGAATTTCAAGCATTGGAAGCAATACGCAGAGAACAAGAAAGTGAAAAGCGGGCATGAGAAAGAGAAGAACTGATAATTAACAGCATGCAAAAGTAGTTGGAGTGTCAAGTAGCAGAGGCGAAACGCCAAGAAGAACACACTAAAAAGTAGCTTCATGCAAAAGTAGCTTCAAATTCTTACATAATATCTGTCATGTGTGTGGGGACAGGCGGAATGTGATGAGCTAGCCCATGAATGTTTTCTATGAAGCAACAAGGTACATGATTGTTCGTTTCCCTTTTAAAATTGCATATCCAAACACTCCATTTGTATGACCAAAAGAAAAGAATTAGCCACATACGATTGTAATATATATTTTTGGTTTCCAGGTGACGACACTATTTCTTTTTAAGCTGATTCCCGCGTTTGTACAAATTCCTTTCATATGTTATGTTTGGTGCCAACTTTCGGTTAACAAATGAGGTATAGAGTTTCTAATGGCCTTATTATTGATCTTTCAACTTTTTGTGTATTCTCTAATGCTTATTTGTATGGCAGGCGTGAATTGATGATAATGCAAAATCGAGATATTATGTCTCTGAATTTGATATAGCAACTGAGATGGGTGTACAAACAAAAATGGAGCAGCAGGTCAAAGCCGTGACCATAAGCAGCCAGGCTGGATTTATAGAGCCATAGGTGGGGCTGATACGTTGTCACAAGAAATGGATTCACTGTGTGTGTCAGCTGCATTAACATGGTTCAGTAGAAAAAAAGACGATTACCATTAGAAGAATTGAAACATTGTTAAGGTGTCGCTGAATTTGCGCAGCAAGGAACAAGTAGCTATTACACCTTTATCGATATCAGCAGGAGTTTAGGTTTGTTAATTTTGCATTATCAGACTAATTAAAAAAACCGAAGCCTTAACAATTTTGGTTAGAGCTATATCGAGAAAATCAATTTAGAGCTCTAGTATTGTTATTTATGTCCTGAAACTTAAAGGAGAAGCACATTTTCAGTGTCAAAACTACCCTTTCTGTAACAATATAGAAAGAAAAAAGAAATAACAAATATTTTGTTCAGCTACACTACCTCTAGCTACCTTTTTTAATATAGTAATAGTACAGGAAGAAGTATGTGTAAAAGATAGTTGATAAATTGGTAATATATCTTGTTTTGTGATAAAATGGTTTTTAATATCAATGCATAATGGCTGTAGCTGCTAACAACATAAATAAAGCTTTACCTCTACTGTTTTGTTTATTGAGAGTTGTAAGTAAACTCTGTCACATTCAATTATGGGTCTGCATGTATCCTTCAAATACGTTCTAATCCATTGGCCTCTTAAGCTTTTATAGAATGTTTCCTCCCTAATTCCACATAAAGTGAAAATAAGAAAATACATACATGTGTAGCTAACACTTTTGGGGTACACAATCAAATATTGCCTCTGTTAACAGGTATAATCATAGATCAGTATGTTTTGTATTATTTTGTTTGTGTGTGGCAACATGACCTTGGTTTTGAGGGGTTCCAAATGGAGTGTTAGTCTGCTAGGAAGAATGTCATGGCCCATGAGCAGGATCTTCGAGCAAAGCTACTGAAACACAAAGGTACGTATTTGCACAACAACTCAACCACTCCATATAGTTCTTAGTTAAGGGCCATGGAAAATGGCAGGTACACACAATGTCAAAACAGATATAAAGTCGTAGACTGTTGTGATAGAAGGAACCATCGACCCCGAATTAAGGAAAAGAACTGTCACGGGGTCAAGCTAATTATGAGTGAAGGGAAAGCAAAGCTAAGCGGTGTCATGGGGTCTTACTTTGGTCAATTGAGGCATTACAAATATTTAATGTGATTTGTTTTCCATACTAACATGTGAAGTTTATAACCGAGTTCGTATACAAATGTAAGTTACACTTTGACATTCATAATCTTTATATTTTATTGCATTATTTTGCTCTATATGTATATATTTAGACTAGAGCTCTGGCCCTGTGCACAAAGAAACTGATCCCGAAAATACGCCTTAGGCATGCGATTATAGATGTTTAGTTATTTATATATTCCTTTTTTACAAAAGTGAGTATTGAAGGGTTTTTTGTGGGTTGCTAGTTATTGTAGTTTTTATGGGGTCTTTGGGTGTGATATTATGGGGTTTGGGGTGTTTTAACGGGTGTTCGAGGCTGCTGCGAAACAGCAGGTGTAAAGGGGGATCTGGGTCATTTTTAACGAATGTTTGGATGGCTTTTAGTGGGAGTTCGGGTTATTTTTTGGCCAGGTGCAAAACAGCTGCAATAAAGGAGTGTCCCTTTGTTTTTTAAGGGGTTTTGGGTGGTATAAATGGTGTTCGGGGCTGCTATAGAACTTCACCAGTAAAATGGTATTTTAGGATGATGCAGATTGCAATGTTTTTACTTGCTTAATTTTTTTTCTTCATATCTATCTGTCACTTAACTTATTTCCTTTTTCCACCAGATTATGGGTGAATTGGACCTTACAAACAAGAACTTTACCATGTATGATGCAATGCGCGCACCTCACCAGTAAATATTTTCAAAAGACCGTGTTTGTCAATAATATTTTTGAATGGATCTCTTTGGCAACAGTGAATATCCAGAAGGAAAACATTAGTTTGGAACAGCTTCAAGACAACTAATTTTAGAAGTGGTTTGGGGCTGCTACGAAACTCCAATTGTTTTTTTTGTTGTAATGTTTGATATATGTAGGCTACTGCATCTTATTCATCCCCTAACCAATGTGTTTAGTTCTCTTTTCCTTTCTGTTTCCATCATAATTGGTATTGTAACTTAAACAATGCTTTTGAAAAGTTTACGCATTCCTTCATTTACGGTTAAGTGTTTGCTATTCCAGTTGGCATGGCACAAGTGAAACAAAAATGCTTTATCCGCTATAATACTTGAACATCATAAAATAAACGCTCTGCTGACAAACATCTCGCAGCGAAGCGCGGGTAAACCCAACTCGTTTACCAGGAACGTCGGTTGACATTAATTGTTTCCGACCCGTTTTTGACCCGGTTGCATTAATTCATACGACCCGATCTACACCAGCGCTTTTATTGAACAAGTAAGGTTGCCCGCGCTCCGCTGCGGAACGGTCGGCGGGCATCGTTGTGTTGATGACGGATGAACATATTTGCTTTCTTCGTTTTGAATGTCTAAGACATCATATCTAGAAGAATACAGTCATAAACAAATAAGTCTAGAATTTCAAACAAACAAAAAAATATTTCATGTACATACATTGATCACGTATATCAGTGTTTGTATCCATGGGTTTTTCAGCAATGCTTTTTGCATCGTCATAT
>BQNB010003012.1:49971-118788 GCA_026074375.1 Tanacetum coccineum
CATTTGGAAACGGAAAGGTTTAATCCTCACAATATCTATCAAGAGTTATTGTGTGCGGGTTATGTAACATGTAATTTCACAAAAGTATGTTTAATTTTTTTTTAAATTTGAGCATAATTTAAGCCTTTTATTGTGAAAAATAGGATAAGTAAACATTATAATTCCATCCCCTCACTTGAATTATACAGCGTCCTCGTTGTATATATAAAACATTAAATACGAGGATTAAAAAATAATTAGAATGAGAAACTCCCCTGATATTTGCTCAGCAGATTCTTCATGTTGCGTTTATGAGCAAGATTGTGTTGAACAGTCGCCTTGAAGTTTCAAGACTCCAACACTTTAAGATCTTCAGATATTTAAATTTTCCACCAATATTCGTCGATTTTTCCTTCATGAGGTCTTGTGTAAATTCTTAGAAAACAAATGCAATTCTATCTCCGTGTATTTGTTTGGTTAGACTCAAAATAAATACCTAAAACTGTACAGGAAGTCGATACGCCGTATCCATAGGGTTTGGATACGCCGTATAGACAGTCTGGGAAGACAGACTCGATAAAAATTGAAAATACATTTCGGGTTGTCTCCCGGCAAGCACTTTTGTTTACAGAAAAATCCTTAAGTTAGACTTGCCCCAATTTAATCCCATCCTTATAAAACAATTTGGGGTCGAACGGGATGCCAAATGGCACATACAAATTCTTGATTAGGATAATGAATGACATCCCTTTGTTAAGACAATTCCAAGTCATGATATTAAAATTTAATCCCTAGATAAAAGTGTTAGTTTTGAAAATTTTATTAGATGTATCATGAATTGTTTCCAAAAGCTTATTTGACCCATGTGCATATGCACCAACATCGATATTTATTAAATCAGGTAATGGTTTGACAGATAAATCCCCCAAATAGTGTTCAATATCGACTTTATCATCATCATTGTCCTTATCCGATTTTGAATCATTGAGATACATTATCTTAAAAGGAAATAGATCATTAAAGTTTAAAACGTTTTGTTCCGCTTCATCATATTCGGACAATGATGTTTCATCTTTCAAATTAAATTCATCGATATGTTGAGGACTTACAGTGGGTTCAGTTAAGAAATCTAATTTAGAGGTTTGAGCATCATTGTAAACAATGACTGGAAATTCTTTCTCAAAATCTTTAAGGAAGTCTAAATCATCAAAATAACTGATCGTAGGCTCGGGTGGTAGAAGTGAAGGCATATTGACTTTTTCATTATCATTTTCCGAATTCGTTTTCAAATCATTGGTAGAAATTATTTTGTAAGAAAATGAGTTTTTGTCAAAAATTACCTTGTAATCTTTATCATCGGAATCGTCTAATGAAATTTTAAAGTCAATTTCATCGTCAAGAGAACTTACCGTGGGTTCACAAGATAGTGTTTCACCTGATGTCAAACTATCATCGAAGGCTATATCTGGGAATTTGTTTTCAACTGATCTGAGGTCGTGAACGTCTTCATTATACCAGATTCTACCATACTTAGCAGTTTCCCAGTTAAACACTTTTCCACGTCTTCGAGCTTTTTCTTCCTCGAGCCTGATGTATTCCTCCATAGTAATGTTCGGATCGTCCATCCTGTAATAAGCTTACTAGGAAAAATGTTAGATAATCAACACGTCGTATTCAGTGAACTGAATACGCCGTATCACACAAACAGAATAAGCACACAAGCAGGAATATAAACTACTCTAAACTACACTAATCTTAAGGGTTAAATCTAATTGCTAAATACCGAAATATAAAATAAAAATCAATATTAATTTTCTCTCTCCATCAATGGCGCCAAAAATTTGATGCGTCGTTGTGTGGTGTATATTTTTATGATTCAAGTTTTAAATTTATATTTTGCCGACTTAACAAAAAACAACACTTTAACAGGCAGTGTACCCGGTCGGTGGTAGATTCATGGTAAGTAAGGTGTCGAACACTTGAAGCGAGGTTAAATCTCTCAATTTATTAATATTATGGCACGAGTTTGGTGGTGACTACAGTCAATTCAAGACACTTTAACCCATGCAAGCAAATTAACAAAAGATAAAAGAGCGGCCAAGCCTTATAATAGAAAATTATATTAGCCATCATTAATCCGATTAGAAGTTGGTTTGTTTACTCAGTGCAATGATTACTTATCTCGAGGTGGCATATCATTCTTAAGACTTAGGCGAGACTTCTTCCTAAGACCTAGACATATTAATTCTGTCACAATTAAAGCATTCGCATAAAGCATCCTTATTTGCTGATTATAATCTATCTTAGGGATTAAAGCAATAGTGATCTTGTCAAACCCTAGCTCATAAAGACTTTACCCACTTACTACTTAACGGCGATTTATACACTAGTAGTCTACTAACTCAATCTTTACCAATTAATTAGAATGTACTCGTTTGATCCCAAGGGTCACCTATCGGTCCTACTAAGCTTATAATCTAAAGGCAAAGACAGGTCGTTAATTGTGATCCTATTGGTCTAGATGTATAAATTACTATATGGAGAGCTATTGTCACACCCCGCCAAGGCGGAAACGCGAGGCGTAAACAAGAATAGATATCATCACAACACATGGTGTCTATATAGAGAATACTAAAATGAAAACTAAAGTAAAGCAAAGACACAAAGTGTCATAACAATACCCAAAACCTAATGGTGTCTTTATTAATGAGAAAGAGGTCTCGTCAATAAATGACATGCAAAACATAATCCAAACAATTCATGCAAACGCATTTATTCAAACAGAAAGCATAAAGAAACTCCAAGCATCCTACGGTCTCTTCTAGCCACTTCGCTCTATCTTAGCACCATTAAGCTCACCTGAAAATGATGCTTAAAACGTCAACATAAAGTTGAGCGAGAATCATAGGTTTACGACATACAACAATATCCAAAATAAACTTTCAATTAGCTGCTGCAATTACCAAAACAATTCATGACAACAATTAACAACAACGGGACAGAACGTGCCCACGATCCACAATCATTCCAACTACATATGTGCGCTACATGGCCTCATATTAGCTCACACAGTCTTACCACCGTCACACCTCGTTTTGCATATTAGGATCCACAATACCAAACATATCATACACTGGGTAGGCGTACCCATCCGATCCCATATCACAACACTGAGTAGGCGTACTCATCCGATCCAATACACATAACTACAGCAAGCTTAAAAACATTTTAACACGACAACAAGACAAGCATCATTCTCACCCCAAAATAACATGAGAAAAAGGGGCTATGAAACTCACCTTTGCTTAGCTTTCCAAAAGATTCTAACAAAAAGCTTCACAAACAACTAGCACAAATCTAAACAACAAAATAACTCGTGTTACACGCTACTAAGCCAAAAGCTTAATGCACATGTAACAATCATATGATATATGTCTAAGGTGTTCTATTAACCCTATGGGTCACCCCGACACCATACCCAACTTTAACCACTTCGTTAACAAGTTTCACTAGTTAGTCACAATTTGTTCAAAACTGCAGAATTTTAACGTGACTTAACGTACTCAAAACCTCTACTTACTGACCTCCATAATTCATACCAAAAATCACCTATGTTCATTTATGAGTATATTAACTACCTCATGATTCCCAAGAGCCATTTACATGCACAAGTACTCCTAATAAAATCAAACTTCAAAACAGTCCTAATTCTGATCTGATTGCACACTAAAAAGTTTGGACTTAAAAACCATACTTAGACTCCAAATCAGAAGCTCTTCTTTATTGAATTTCTAATAGACACATAGAAATAAACTCCTGTAGAAGGGCTAAGCTAAATTCGAATTTTAAGTGGGGTTTTTATACCTTGTAATCTGACCTAAATCTGACCCGTATTTACTGCTTTGACAACTTTTCTTTCAACCAACGTTTGAATGACTTCCCGACCTCAAAAACCTTCGAGGCCGAATGTTCTGAAAACTAGACTCTCTGAGCTACGTTATAGACACCGGAAACTTGACAAAATCTATTACCATCATTGAGATAATGGCCAAAAAACACAGCCCGAATTCTGCCTCAATCCAAATCAAATTCTAACGCGAATTAAGTTTAACCAATTACATCCAAAAGCTTATTAAACCCTAATCATTATAACATGATTATTATATCATTAATTACTGATCTTAATGATCCCTAATTATCCACCATATTAATTATTACACGATTAAAGATTAATAACTAACAAGGATTAATTAAAACTTACCTTAGAGCTTGATTTCTTCATAAAAGCAAAAACCCTAATTTTTCCTCCTCTTTTCTCTCTTGTTCGACCGGTTCTACAAAGGGGGGGGAGAGGGTTTGGGATTTAATTTTGTATTTATAGGCCCCAAATTAATTATAGATAAGATCTAATTAGAGTTTGTTTCATTTTAAAACTCTTTTTTTCTTTTCTTTCCCTTATCCGGCCGAATGGCATCTTTTCCTTTTTTTTAATTAATTTATTAATTAATTACTTAATTATTAACATTACCTTAAGTTTTTATAAAATCTAAGCTTATTTGCGCATACCTTTTTGCGTAAACGCAATTTACTAGACTTTTAAAAATAATTAACTTTTCATTTTTATTAAACTTAACATTCCAAAAATAGAAATTTTATTTCTTTCATATCCTTACCACTAAAACTTAATCTCATCCTAATATTACTAACACATAAGTACATATACGTATAATTACTTACACAATTAACGCGAAACCGCTTCAATAACCAAAATCATTTCCTTGTCACTAAAAGTGAACGAAATGAACTCCACAAAATCCAACATAAATCCAATCCTAATGAGACGATCACGCTCAATGGATTGATTATCAAATCTCACATAACCCACAAAAACACATAAGACACGTATAAACACATATAACACATATCCCAGGCATTGCAACAGATCCATAAGTCAACACTAATAGTTTGACTAACCTGCTCAAGTCATGGTTGTCATAGTATCCCCTCCTTTAGGAAATCTCATCCCGAGATTTAACTAGCCGATTCATCAGTTCGCTCAACGAACAACTGAGGGTACTTAGACTTCATATAATCTTCACGTTCCCAAGTAAACTCAGGTCCACGCTTAGAATTCCAACGAACTTTCACAAGCGATATTCTACTACGTTTTAAACTCTTAATTTCATGGTCCATAATTTCTACAGGTTCTTCAACAAAACAAAGAGTTTTGTCAACCTTAATCTTGTCCAATGGCACATGCAAACTAGCATCCGCCAAACACCTCTTTAGGTTTGACACATAAAACGTGTCATGTACTCCACTCAATTCCTCAGGCAATCTCAATCGATAAGCTACAGGACCGACTCTTTCAAGAATCTCAAATGGCCCTACATACCTTGGTGCCAACTTACCCTTATTCCCAAAGCGAATTACACCTTTCCAAGGTGACACTTTTAACATAACCCGATCTCCTACTTCAAACTCTAACGGTTTAGGTCTTTTATCAGCATAGCTCTTTTGACGATCTCTTGCCGCTTTGAGCTTCTCTTTTATCAATACCACTTTATCAGTCATCTCTTGAACCAACTCAGGTCTAATCAAACTACTTTCACCAATCTCAACCCATAAAACAGGCGACCTACACTTCCTTCTGTACAATGCTTCAAACAGAGCACATCTTATGCTCGAATGATAGCTATTATTGTAGGAAAACTCAGCTAACGGTAGATGAACATCCCAGCTACCACCAAAATCAATTACACATGCTCTAAGCATATCCTCTAGAGTCTGAAATGTACGCTCACTTTTACCATCTGTTTGGGGATGATAAGCCGTACTCATATCCAACCTCGTTCCTAAAGCCTTTTGTACAGTCTGCCAACATCGCGAAGTAAACCGTCCATCCCTATCTGAAATAATCGACACAGGAACTCCATGTCGAGCGACTATTTCGTCGATGTAAATCCTTGCTAATCTTTTCGTACTATAGTCTTCTCTTATAGCCAGAAAATGAGCCGACTTAGTCAGTCTATCAACTATGACCCAAATCGTGTCATGCCCATTCTTTGACCTAGACAGCTTAGTGATAAATCCCATAGTGATCTTATCCCACTTCCATTCCGGTATTTCAGGTTGTTGCAATAGGCCCGAAGGCCTTTGGTGCTCTGCCTTTACTTTGGAACACGTTAAACACTTACTAACATATGTAGCAATGTCTCTCTTCATTCCTGGCCACCAATACATATCTCGTAGATCATAATACATCTTATCTGCTCCAGGATGTACAGAATACTTAGACTTATGGGCTTTGTCCATGATTGTAATCCTTACATTACCTACCAAAGGAACCCATATATGATCCAAAAAGTATAGACTTCCATCATCTCTCTTTTCCATTTGTTGCTCCAACCCATTTAATTGCTCGCTAGGCAAATTCTCTTGCTCAAACACTTCCTTTTGAGCCGCCAAAATCAACACCTTCATTCCAGATTGAATCGTCATTGCCATAGCGCGAACACGTCTAGGCTTCACACGTTCTTTCCTACTTAAGGCATCTGCCGCCACATTCGCCTTACCAGGATGGTAGCGAATCTCACACTCATAGTCACTAAATAGCTTAATCCATCTCCTTTGACGCATATTTAAATCCTTCTGATCAAATATGTGCTGAAGACTCTTATAATCCGTGTATATAACACTCTTCGTGCCATTAAGATAATGTCTCCAGGTCTTAAGCGTAAACACAACTGCTCCTAACTCCAAGTCATGTGTAGTGTAATTCTTCTCATGAATCTCCAATTGTCTAGATGCATAGGCAATTACATTGTCTCTTTGCATCAACACACATCCCAATCCTTGATTAGACGCATCACAGTAAACTATGAAATCTTCCACTCCATCGGGTAGAGACAAAACTGGCGCATCGCATAAATTATTCTTCAAGGTCTGAAATGCCACTTCTTGCTCTTCGCCCCACTCATACTTTTGGTTTTTCTGAGTTAACAAGGTGAGAGGTTTGGCAAGAAATTCGCGATAAAACGTCGATAATAACCAGCCAGCCCTAGAAATGATCTAACTTCAGGTGGTGTAGTAGGGGCCTTCCAGTTCTTCACTGCTTCGATCTTACTCGGGTCAACATGAATACCACTTTGATTCACCACGTGACCCAGAAAATGCACCTCTTGTAGCCAAAATTCACACTTAGAGAATTTTGCGTACAACTTCCCCTTTGTCAACAACTCCAACATTAATCTTAGATGAACCTTGTGTTCCTCCTTCGTCTTTGAATATATCAAGATGTCATCGATGAATATGATAACAAACTTATCCAAATATGGTTTACAAACTCGGTTCATCAAATCCATAAAAATAGCCGGCGCATTGGTCAATTTGAAAGGCATAACGGTAAACTCAAAATGCCCATACCTTGTTCGAAACGCCGTCTTCGGAATATCATCTTCATGCACTCTAAGCTGGTGATAACCAGATAGAAGATCTATCTAAGAAAAATAACGCGCACCTTGTAATTGATCGAATAAGTCGTCAATCCTCGGAAGAGGGTAACCATTCTTCACGGTTAGCTTATTTAATTCATGATAGTCGATACACATACGCATAGATACATCCTTCTTCTTTACGAATAGCATAGGTGCTCCCCATGGAGAATGACTAGGTCGTATAAAACCCTTGTCTTGCAGCTCCTTCAGCTGTTCAGACAATTCTTGCATCTCCGAGGGCGCTAAACGATAGGGAGACTTCGTAACAGGCGTCGCTCCAGGAATTAATTCGATATGAAACTCAACTTTTCGTTGCGGTGGTAATCCTTTCAAGTCATCCGGGAATACCTCGACAAACTCTCGGACTACGGAAATATCACTAATCTTAGGTTCGTCCACTTTTGCATTCTTCAATGCCTTAGTTGATTCTTCGCACGTTCTCCATGAACTCTCAGTATCTCGCCATCCACTAAGGGAATTTCTACTACTTTCTCGTGACATACTATCACGGCCTTATTGTGGGACAACCAGTCCATTCCTACTATCACATCAAAACTACCATGCCCTAAAGGTATCAAATCTATAGTGAATAGGGAAGATCCTAGTTCTAGTTTACAACCACAGATAATCCTATCTCCTTCGGTTCTACAAGAGGCTCCTTATAACGCTTAAGTCCAGTTGGGAAAATGGTTCCCCAACAAGACTTCTTACGGGTGAGGGAAAAACATAGCTAAAATACTAAGAAAGTAATACATATTATATCAATAATGTAAAAAATAAAACAAAAAGAAAACTTAGCAAAATATAAAATAAACAAGCATGCAAAAATTCAGAGGGAAGATACATTTATAGCATTAAACACTTAACCCTAAAATGCAATCTACATGAAGGACCCCTAGGTTATAGTCTAGGCTCAACCACCTACTTCTCTATAACCAAAGGCTCTGATACCATCTTTCACACCCGCCAAGGCGAAACTCGAGGCGTAACAAAATGGATATCATCACAACACAATGTGTGTCCTATATAGAGAAAACTAAAATGAAAACTAAAGTAAGCAAAAGACAAAAAGTGTCATAACAATACCCAAAACCTAACGGTGTCTTTATTAATGAGAAAGAGGTCTCGTCAATAAATAACATGCAAAACATAATCCAAACAATTCATGCAAACGCATTTATTCAAACAGAAAGCATAAATAAACTCCAAGCATCCTACGGTCTCTTCTAGCCACTTCGCTCTATCTTAGCACCATTAAGCTCACCTGAAAATGATGCTTAAAACGTCAACATAAAGTTGAGCGAGAATCATAGGTTTACGACATACAACAATATCCAAAATAAACTTTCAATTAGCTGCTGCAATTACCAAAACAATTCATGACAACAATTAACAACAACGGGACGGAACGTGCCCACGATCCACAATCATATCAACTACATATGTGCGCTACATGGCCTCATATTAGCTCACGCAGTCTTACCACCGTCACACCTCGTTTTGCATATTGGGATCCACAATACCAAACATATCATATCGTAACACAACGGGACGGAACGTGCCCACGATCTAATACACATAACCACAACAAGCTTAAAAACATTTTAACACGACAACAAGCATCATTCTCACCCCAAAATAACATGATAAAAAGGGGCTATGAAACTCATCTTTGCTTAGTTTTCCAAAAGATTCCAACAATAAGCTTCACAAACAACTAGCACAAATCTATACAACAAAATAACTCGTGTTACACGCTACTAAGCCAAAAGCTTAATGCACATGCAACAATCATATGATTGATGTATAAGGTGTTATATTAACCCTATGGGTCCCCGACACCATACCCAACTTTAACCACTTCATTAACAAGTTTCACTAGTTAGTCACAATTTGTTTAAAACTGTAGAATTTTAACGTGACTTAACATACTCAAAACCTCTACTTACTGACCTCCATAATTCATACCAAAAATCTCCTATGTTCATTTATGAGTATATTAACTACCTCACGATTCCCAAGAGCCATTTACATGTACAAGTACTCCTAAGAAAATCAAACTTCAAAACAGTCCTAATCCGGATCTGATTGCACACTAAAAAGTTAGGACTTAAAAATCATACTTAGACTCAAAATCAGAAGCTCTACTTTGGGTTATTTCTAATAGACACATAGAACTAAACTCCTGTAGAAGGTCTAAGCTAAATTCGAATTTTAAGAGGGGGTTTTATACCTCGTAATCTGACCTAAATCTGACCCGTATTTACTTCTTTGACAACTTTTCTTGCAACCAACATTTGAATGACTTCCCGACCTTAAAAACCTTCGAGGCTAGATGTTCTGAAAACTAGACTCTTTGAGCTACGTTATAGATACCGGAAACTTGATAAAAGCTATTACCATCATTGAGATAATGGCCGAACAACACAGCCCTGATTCTACCTCAATCCAAATCAAATTCTAACGCGAATTAAGTTTAACCAATTACATCCATAAGCTTCTAATTAAACCCTAATCATTATAACATGATTATTATATCATTAATTACTGATCTTAATGAACCCTAATTATCAACCATATTAATTATTACATGATTAAAGATTAATAACTAACAAGGATTAATTAAAATTTACCTTAGAGCTTGATTTCTTCACAAAAGCAAAACTCTAATTTTTCCTCCTCTTTTGTCTCTTGTTCGACCGGTTCTACAAAGTGGGGAGGGTTTGGGATTTTATTTTGTATTTATAGGCCCCCAATTAATTATAGATAAGATCTAATTAGAGTTTGTTTCCTTTTAAAACTCCTTTTTTTCTTTTCTTTCCCTTATCCGGCCAAATGGCATCTTTTCCTTTTTTTTATTAATTAATTACTTAATTATTAACATTACCTTAGGTTTTTATAAAAACCTAAGCTTATTTGCGCATACCTTTTTGAGTAAACGCAATTTACTAGACTTTTAAAAATAATTAACTTTTCATTTTTATTAAACCTAACATTTCAAAAATAGAAATTTCATTTCTTTCATATCCTTACCACTAAAACTTAATCTTATCATAATATTACTAACACATAAATACATATACGTATAATTACTTACACAATTAACGTGAAACCGCTTCAATCACCAAAATCATTTCCTTGTCACTAAAAGTGAACGAAATGAACTCCACAAAATCCAATCCCAGTGAGACGATCACACTCAATTGATTGATTATCAAATCTCACATAACCCACAAAAACACATAAGACGCGTATAAACACATATAACACATATCCCAGACATTGCAACAGATCCATAAGTCAACACTAATAGTTTGACTAACCTGCTCAAGTCATGGTTGTCACATTTTCCATACTATAATCCTCTCGTATTGCCAAGAAATGCGCCAATTTGGTCAACCTATCAACTATGACCCAAATCGCATCATGACCACTACTTGACCTTGGCAACTTTGTTATAAAGTCCATAGTTATTTTCTCCCACTTCCACTCAGGTATCTTAGGTTGTTGCAATAAACCTAACGGTCTTTGATGCTCCGCCTTCACCTTTGCGCATGTCAAACACTTGCTAACATAAATAGCAATCTCCTTTTTCATACCCGGCCACCAATACATGTCCCGAAGATCATAGTACATCTTGTCCGCTTCGGGGTGCACATACTACCTCGTCTTATGAGCTTCGTCCATGATACCACCCACTAATGGAACCCATATACGATCCATATAGTGTAGGCTTCCATCCTCTCTCTTTTCCATTTGTTGCTCCATACCATTCAATCCTTTAGCTATCACGTTTTCATCCTTAAACGCTTCACCTCGAGCTGCCAATATCAGTCCTTTAACTCCGGACTGAATTGTCACAGCCATCGCTCACACTCGTCGAGGCTTCACTCTCTCCTTTCTACTTAAAGCATCAGCTACTACAATTGCTTTACCATGACGGTACTTAATCTCACATTCATAATCACTAAATAGCTCTAACCATCTCATTTGACGCATATTCAACTCCTTCTGATCGAATATGTGTTGAAGGCTCTTATGATCTGTATAGATAACACTCTTTGTTCTATACAAATAATGCCTCTAAATCTTTAGCGCAAATACCACCGCGCCTAACTCTAAGTCGTAAGTCATGTAGTTCTTCTCGTGGATCTTCAATTGTCTTGATGCATAGGAGATTACCTTATCCCTTTGCATAAGAATACATCATAATCCTTGGTTTGACGCATCACAATAAACCACAAAATCTTTTACTCCATCCGGTAATGACATTATTGGTGCATTACCCAAATTGTCCTTCAACGTTTGAAAAGCTTCCTCCTGATTCTCACCCCACTCATATTTCTGATTCTTCTGAGTTAACGAAGTAAGGGGTTTAGCAATCTTGGATAAATTCTCGATGAAACATCTATAATATCCAACCAATCCCAGAAATGATCTTACTTCAGATGGTGTTGTAGGGGCTTTCCAACTTTTCACCGTCTCAATCTTACTTGGGTCTACGTCAATACCGTCATGATTTACTACGTGTCCAAGAAAATGTATATATTGCAACCAGAACTCGCACTTAGAGAACTTCGCATACAGCTTCTCCTTATTTAGCAAATCCAACATCAATCTTAAATGATTTTCGTGATCCTCCTTCGTCTTTGAGTATATCAAGATATCATCAATAAACACTATGACGAACTTATCCAGGTACGATTTGCATACTCGGTTCATTAAGTCCATGAAAACTGCGGGTGCATTTGTTAATCCAAATGGCATAACCGTAAACTCAAAATGCCCATATCGTGTTTTGAACGCGGTCTTCGAGATATCATCATCATGCACTCTCAACTGATGATAACCAGATCGAAGGTCTATCTTAGAGAAGTAGCGCGCTCCTTGAAGTTGGTAAAACAAATCGTCAATCCTAGGGAGCGGATAACGATTCTTGATGGTCAACTTGTTCAGTTCACGATAGTCTTTGACAAACAAAACTGGCGCTCCCCATGGTGAGTGACTTGGCCGAATAAATCCCTTGTCTTGCAACTCTTGAAGTTGCTCTGACAGTTCTTGCATCTCCGAAGGCGCTAGTCGATATGGCGACTTTGCTACGGGTGTCGCTTCAGGAATCAAATCTATACGAAACTCTACTTGTCGTTGTGGCGGTAATCCTGACAAGTCATCCGGAAATACGTCCTCGAAATCACATACGATAGGAATATCGCTTAACGTCGGTTCATTCTCCTTTGTGCTCATTAACGTCTTCGTCTTCCTGACATTACATTCTCCTTGAACACAGAGTACATTACCCTCTTCTACAGGTATCTTAACTATCTTCTCGTGACATACGATCATAGCCTTTTGGTTTGACAACCAATCCATTCCTACTATCACATCAAAACTTCCTTGTCCCAATGGCATCAAGTCTATAGGGAATATAGAATCTCCTAGCTCTAGTCTACAGCCACAAAAAATTCTATCAACTTCTTCCTTCTTACCATTAGCTACCTCTATCACATACCAAGGGTTTGCAATACTAGGTTTCTCATTTAATAGGGGCGCAAATTTAGTGGATATAAAACTAAAATCAGCACCAGAATCGAAAAGCACAGTAGCGTAGAGATTGTTTAAGGAATACGTACCCGTCACTACATTAGGATCCTGAAGAGCATCAACATCCTTTATGAAATGGTAGCGTACAATGATGTGTTTTGTTCTT
This sequence comes from Tanacetum coccineum, assembly GCA_026074375.1. Lineage (NCBI taxonomy): Eukaryota > Viridiplantae > Streptophyta > Magnoliopsida > Asterales > Asteraceae > Tanacetum > Tanacetum coccineum. The sequence continues at coordinate 63,154 of BQNB010003012.1, forward strand.
GAGTGTTGGACCGGGTTGCAGGATATGGCTTGTTGAAGTGAAAGCCATAATCCGTTAACTATGTTCGCATCCAAATGACTTGGGCAACATCAACGATATAGACACATATTGTCTGCTTTCCGGCTTGGACAACGGCCGTCAGTCTTGTTTCTTTAAGGACCAGCTAACCAACTTTTCACCTAAAAATTGAGCTCCACCAGAAGTACTCTTGAAGGTGTCTTTACATCCCGCATAATCAGCATCTGAAAATCAGGTTAGTTCAAAACCAGAATCCTTCGTATACAGAGACCCGCATTAACGGTTCCCCGGAGATAACGAAAGATCCTTAAGCTCATTAAATGTCACATTTATTGTCTCCATGATTTTCTTTGTCCTTCAGTTGTAGACTCTGTAAGCACAGGAATTAGCAGAATAACCAATGAAGAAGCCAATATCACCATTTGCACCAAGCTTCCTAATATCTTCACGATCATTCTTGGGATAACAGAGAGCCTCGAATACATGTAGAAAGGAGATGTCTGGTTTTCTGCCGTTAATGAGCTCGTATGGGGTTTTGTCAAATCGTCGGTGAATGATGGATTGGTTTTGAGTGCAGCACACGGTAGCAATCGTATCATCCCATAAGAATAACGGTGCACAAAAGAAAATCAATATTGTTCTAGCAGCCTCCACTAACGTCCGATTTCTTTGTTCCACGACTCCATTCTGTTGAGGTGTTTTGACAGAAGACGCTTGGTGAAAGATGCCAACACTATCAAAGTATTACTTAAGCACTTGATTCTTGAATTTTGTGCCGTTGTCAGTTCTTACAATAATCACTAGAGCTTGTAGTAGAACTATAATTTTCTTGAGAAAGGTTTTAATCTCCTTTGGTGCTTCATCTTTTGATCTGATAAAGTGTACCCACGTGTAACAAGAGTAATCGTCTACAATCACCAGAAGGTAATGCTTACCGTTTATGCTTTCGACTCTCATTAGGCCACACAAATCCATATGAAGAAGATGTAACCTCTGCTTACAATTTGGAACAGGTTTGGGTAGGTGAGATGCCTTTTTGCTTTTTCCCTGCTCACATGAGGGACAAAGATGTTCTTTATGATATTTGAATTTTAGAAGACCGGTGACAAGATCATTTTTAGCAAAGTCATTTATGGTGTCAAAGTTGAGATGGGATAAACGTTGATGCCATAACCAAGACTTGGTAGAAGTAGCACGGGCCATGAGGCAAATTGGAGAAGATAGGCATTTCATTCGTGGTGATTGATGGTGTAAAGGTTTGTTGTATGATTTCCTTTAACAAATTAACTCCTTCTAGATTTCTAACGAAATAGGTTTTTCTTCTGAATGCGACCTTTAAATCTGAACTTCTGAACGCGACCTCTAAATCTGAATCACAAAATTGCCCAACCAAGAACAGGTTGTATCCCAAGCCCTCAACGAAATAAACCCTGGTGATCAATATATTTCCCCATTGAAGATCACGGTAACCCAGAATTGTAGTAACATGATCATTTCTAAAGCGGACAGTTCCCAAAAACTTCCAGACGAAATTGATGAGAAGCTTTATATTCTCGGTCAAATGCTTGGAACAACCCGAGTCGACGCACCATAAACAAATTTGGAAAACCTACCAAGAAAATAAGTGGAATTTGGAAACCGTTTGCTAGAAGGTTCCTGCGGGTTAGAAGTACATGCATCATCACCATTAGAATTGTCAAATTGACCCTTAGAGGCATTAGATTTTATTATTTTGCCATTACAGTCAAAAATTCTGCAAGTTGGTGACCACCTACGGCAAATACTAGGTTCAGTAGGTGTAGGTGAAGCAAGTCTTTCTTTGGACCCTACCTTCTTAGGTTTCTTGACTTGTGGCTTTTGTTTCTTTTGATTTTCAGTGTTTGAAACATTTGCCTTTTGTTTCTTACCATGAGAATTCATGCCATTCACATAATTAAACATACAGACATCATGATTAGCAGTAATTAAACATTTCTTACACATAGCACAAACAACTTCAGATTTATCATTTTGAATAGCAAGCTTAACGTTATTACATTCAGATGACATAGGTTTCTTATTCTTAGAAAACAGTAAATTCCTATGGTGTTCTTCTACTTCAACTTCTTTATTCTTGATGCATCTACTCTTAGATGCATAAAGGACCCTATCATTATTTGTATTGCTCCTAGGTTGTGGCCTCTTGGTCTTAGTAGTGATGTCTACTCCTGTAGAAGATAAACCATTTGAGTCAAAATTAACATCTTTCTTGGAGGTGACATGAGGTTATGAAATAGTGATCGGATTTGTCCTAACACTTGCTCTAACTTTGTTGATAGGCACAAATTTGTCTTCCCTACAAGTCTTAAACGGATTAATATTAAACATTCTTAGGGCAATCACATTCTTATTTTTCAAAACTTTTTATTCTTGTGGTGTGGGTATCGAGTTTGAAGTGACTGGTTTTGACAAAGCATGTAACTCATCGATCTTGGGAAGACCCTTAGGTTTTGGAAAAAGAGTTACAGAATAGAGTTTTGATCTAGAGGAAGAAGGTGGTTTTCCCAAAATTGATTGCTTACAAAACTAAGTATTCACACTCGCACCTTTGGTGGTGTCCTTTTGTTTAGAAACCTTATCAGATAACTAGGCTCTTAATTTCATATTTTCATAGATCATATCATTTAATTTATTTTGTAAAGAGTCAGTTATTCCTTTTGTTTGAGCCCGAGACACATTAATAGAGTCAAAAAGATTCTTATAGGCAGTCTTAAGCTGAGCATTTTCTTTTACATAATTCTTAATCTGAAACTCTAATTCGACGTTCTCATTCTCTAGTTTCTGAGACAAAGGATCAAGGGTATCTGATACACATAGAGTATCCTTACTTTTACCCTTGATATTTCCAACTGAGCTGGCAACCGTTCGATCTTTTGTTGCATGTCATTATAAGCTTTATCATATGAAATTTTGTCGTATTTACATTTTTCGCATTTTTTGTACCAGTCATTCTATAATTTAGCATATTCATTCTTCTTTTTAATGATACGGTTTTCAAATCGTTCTTTCGTACATTCAAGCTCAGTCTGGTGATCGGATGTTTCAACAACAGTAGTATTTTGCACAATAGACATAATACCTTGACTGACAACTGCTTTCAAGAGACGCTCAATTTCCAATTCTAAATCCTTGTGCTTAGCAAGAGATTCATCAGCTTCTTTTTCAAGAGATTTAAAGTCTCGAACAAATTTGCCTGCTTCTTTCAAAAATTGTATTTCGAAATTTTGAACTCTAGCATCAACTTGTTTAACGATAGGTAAAATTTCATCTTTTACAATTTTGTGAATCTCTTGATGAGCAGAATATGACCAATTGTGTATATCTAAAGTCATTTTTTGTTTGACAACACGTTGAAAAGTCACGTTGGTAGTTTTTAACTCATTTAGGAATTTCCGTGCAACACTTGTGTGAGTCCCTAACTGAATAGATCTTTGCAGCCTACTAAGGGTGATAGCCAACTTGTATAAATACAGTTTGAAAAATACAACTCTTCACGTGACTTGGCCGTTTAAGAAACAAAAACCCCCGAAAGATGATTAATCTTGGTATAATTTGCTGATTTTATTTCTTTGTTCAATTGCTTTATTTTTAAGCGACTCTCTTGAGCAAGTTTTAGAGTCTCCTCCGAATCATACACAACAGGATGATCATGCTTTTCTAATAGAACTTTGCCATTATACAAACTTTTTTGTTGATGTGTGTCATTGTGTGGTGTATAATTTTATGTTTCAAGTTTTAAATTTATATTTTGCCGACTAAACCAGAAAACACTCTAACGGGCAGTGTACCCGGTCGGTGGTAGTTTCGTGGTAAGCAGGGTGTCGCGCACTTGAAGCGAGGTTAGATCTATCAATTTATTAATATCTTGGTTATCTAATCTACGTTAATTCTAATCTATTTTAATCATATGCTAAACCTATGTCAGTCTAATCCTAATTCTAACGGGAAAAGGGGGTTTCAGCCTGAGAGACTGGCACGGTTTGGTTGGTGACTACAATCAATTCAAGGTACTTTAACCCACACAAGCAAACTAACAGAAGATAAAAGAGCGGTCTAGTCAAATATAAGAAAACTGTATTAACCATTATTAATCCGATTAGAACGTTGGTTGTTTTGTAAGTGGCAATGATTTCTTCTTCCTCGAGGTGGCATATCATTCTAAGACTTAGGGAGGGACTATCTTCTAAGACCTAGACACATTAATTTGCCATAATAAAGCTCTGCATAAACATCCTTAGTTGCTAGTAATAATCTAGCTTAGGGATGAAAAGCAAGGTGATCTTGTTAAAAAACCCTAGCCATAGAGACTTTTACCCCACTTACCGCTTAAAACGGTGAGTTATACTCCTAGTAGTTCACTATGTCCAACTGATCCAAAGAATCATTACGTTATTTGTTGAATTATCTAGGTTTACCTTCTAGTCAACACGTTCAATAAACCATTGGCAATATCCAATTAAATAGTTAAGCCCGAAGCGTATCCTAGACACAGATTTAGAAGGACAAAATTTCTGTTGATCCTATGATTTCTAGATGTATAAATCACTAATAGAGACTATAAAAAAAAAATTCCCCTCAGACGCTAATTACTTGGTTCCGTAACACTAGATCCAGTTGAATGATAGGTCGCATACAAAAGCACATAAACAAGTATAATTTGATAAACATAAACAAGCATCAACGATAACTTAAAGAAATCCGAGATAAACAAAAACCGAAACATTTCAACGCTTCAGAATAATGGCTAATACCCGAGACGTATTAGCCTTAAACGTCATAAATAATACAAGAACAATTATTTACCAAGGTCAAACTAATCCTAGTTTAACGAATTATACCAAAAATTAACGATTACTAAAGTAATATGGTATTTACACGTTGTCTCCTATGGAATTGATAACGTTGCTCGACCTCTTCTGCTCTTTTTCTCTTCTTAAAATTGACTTTTGTAGTTTAGGTATCGAGAATATGATTTAGCACACTTAAAACTCGTTTTTGAGTTTTATATTTAACCTGTCTGGAGTCGGTCTCGATACAGTGTATCCAATGGGTTGGATACGACGTATTGGGGTTTCTTGGAGTATGGACCACGCTTGATATCTTCCAGAATCTTTACATACTATATCTTCAATATGGACATATTGATCTTCTATGATACGTCGTATAGAACTTTGTTTCTTTTTTGTCATTGGTGAGTGCAAAGCACGATACGCCGTATCTTCCTTAATGGATACGGCGTATTGGATCAAAATCCATAATCTTCAAAATATCTTCATTTAAGCTCCAGAATGCGCGCCTTTTGCTATGTTTTACCAAGTACTCCGTAATTACTGCAATTCTCAAATATAAATGATTAAGTAACAATTCTTTGCAATAATTATACAAAATGGATTAATAACATGGGATAAATGATGCTATAAAATAGACATTATTTGATGTCATCAGTTGTTTCTGCTGAGCTTGCTTGAGATAAAAAGGATTTTGATAACCAAAAGCCATTTTTTGTTCGGTGTGGTAAAACGAGTCTGGCTTAGGTGAAAGCATGTGCATAGTTTGAATCGATTGACCAGTTTAGAACCAAAATATTAACAATTCCTTTATCTTATTCTCAAGTTGAATTTGTTTATCAAGAAGCTCGTCTTCGTGAATTTTGAAATCAGACTTCAACTTTTTCTTTTCTTCAAGAAGAGAAGAAACATTTGATTTTTCTTTTGAAAGCATGTTATTTAAATTTGCAATTTCCTCATTCAAAGTCGTTATCGTTTAAGCGGAACTTAAGTGAAGTGCATTTATCTTTTTAGTAAGAGATTGCCTCTTTATAAAAACAGGCTTTTAGATAACACCCTTTCAAGTTTGTCATAAATTTTCATTGATTAGTTTCTAAAACACTTTTTATTTGATTTTTATAACTAGCAGCTCAGGTAGTGCAAATCAGCCTTTATTTCTTTCATTTTGCTATTGACCGAGTTGACTATCTCAACTTCCATTGCTAAATTATTCTATAATGATTCAAAATAGGCACGTGTTTCCTCAACAGTTGCAGGATGTTGATCTACTGTCCCCCCCTGTCCCCCCCCCCCCCCCCACATGTTACCACACTAAGAAACCCTTAGAAATAACATTACTATCATTATGTTGTACTTGGTGTGGTTCAGGAATGGGCTCGAGTAGCTCAGTATACTTATCTTCTTGAGTGAATATGTTGAATATATCATTATTATAGCAATTTTCATAATGATGTACCTCAGCAGATCCGTCTGAATCATAGACGGGAGCTTTATCAGTCTGAGTACCCAATGTCAATGCTTGCTGCAAATTAGCCATCAAAATGCAGTTTGCATGACTACCAAAGTCCTCAATGCTCATCAAGTATCTGCTGCAGCAGCCATCAAATCAAACTCTTCATCTTGGATTTGGATACTTGCTTCTTCCTTTTGAGCAATCAACAACTGAGTCTGAAGATAAGCAGTATCCCTTCTCCTTAGTCTGACTATGCAGTTCCTAGCAAGATAACCTGATCCTCTACAGTTGTAACACCTTATCTATACCTTTATTCCCATTTGCATTACCCTTAGGCCCGTGCAGCTACAACATACCATTCCATACCGAATTTCTGATTATAATCCAATCGAACAACAATACGCCCATTCCGATTTTCAACATTCATAAACGCTCGGATTTGAACTGCATTACTGAACAGCCTGATTCTTTACATTCAGTACTGCATTAAAACCCTTTCTATTACCCCAACATTCCCTGCCCAGTAGATCTGTCTAAACTGATTCTCACCATTACCTCCAACCATCTGCGTATGTCTGTCTTGACCCAAATTCATACCCGGTTGTGCAATCTGCCTATTACAAGGGTTTGATGAAATTATTTGGTTGTTGTTGGTTGGTGTTGAGTAGTTTAGTTTGAATGCATTGGCCATTAAAGCAAGTGCCAATGACCATTGCAGTAGTGAGAGTCTGTAATGTCCTTTGGGATTGGCATTGATTATTGCACGTTTATGTATTGGGTTGAATGATGGTTGTGGGTTATAGTTGTTATTGGGTGTTGTGGTTGTTGCATGTAGGTACTTGATGATGGTTGATCTTGATGAAATACTAGATAATTGAAAGGATTGTTGGAATTTGCCATGAGTGCCAAAGGATCATGTGTTTTTGCAAGTCGTTCAGCTCTTAGATCATCTACCTTCCTTTAGATGTATATTAAAAAATCATACAAATTGAGTGAAATTCCGTTTAATGTAAAGTCCTTTGTTTGATGAACAATGGTAACATGTCGACTCCATTCTGGTTGTAAGTTTTTTAGGAACTTGAGATTGCTGGCGATCTTTTCTGGAAAATGTTTGTTTCTCTTAAAATCATTCATCAACTTTGAGAAACAATGATAGTAAGACTCAATCGATTCCCCATTAGTAGAAGTAAACATTTCCCATTCATTAACAACTTAAAGTGGTAGGATAATATGAGGGTATAAATATGTAGATAAATATTTTTTGATCCTTTTTCTCTTGAATACCAATATCAGAACCTTTCATCATTTGTTGAACACGTAACCAGATTTTCTAAGCAGTTTCACAACTATTAACGGCAGCATAGATGTCTTTAGGAAGACCGAGAAGAATAGTCTGAATGGCTTGATCATCGGCTTCAACCTGTTTAAGCTCCTTCTCAGTGAGTTCATCATCTGTCTGCTCATGAAAGGTCTCGTTGACAGGAACTTCATGGTCTGCATCACCTGGTTCAGGAATCATTCATCTGACATATGGACCATTCATAATGGAATTGTAGATTAGCTTTCCATTTGGTCTTTGTGAGTCCCAAACTGAATAGACCTCTGCAACCTATTAAGGATGATAGCCAAGTTGTATAAATACAGTTTGACTATATAGAAACACTGACTATGAATACTATGTGCTAATGCGGAATCTTAACACAAGTACAAAGAAGAACAATGAAAAACTAAATAATAATTTCTATTAATCTGCTTTGAGTAATTACATATTACTAACTATGAGATATGATTGTATGACATGTATTAAGCTTGTATATCTGACTATGCCAAGAGGGATCCTTTTATAAACCAAGGATAAACCCTAACAGGCTTACAAAACGCATAAAAGATAATACATATTTTTTCCTAAAATATCTCATACATATCTCTTAAACGGTACTAAACTAATTTCCTACTAACGGTACTAACTAAACGGATCATACATAACATTTTTGTACTGTCAGTACTAACTATAATTATCGGTACTAACTATTATTACTAACGGTACTAAGTTAGGAAAACATAATTCCCAACAATCCTCCCTTAAACATGAATGTTGAACTCTTTTAACTTCATGTTTCTTCAGGTTTATCTTCTTGAACTCATAGAGGATGTATCCAAACACTTTAACATACCTTGAACTTTAAACACTATCCATCTTCAGCAGCAACTTTGTCTTCCTCAGTCAACATCTTTTCAGCAACAATCAACAAATTTTTTTTTGATTATTGCTTTGTAGTTTTTGGCAAACTACCAGCCATAAACGGATTTGATGTTCCTTTACCAGTAGCCGTTTGCTCTGGGATAGTTAACTCTTTATTTCAAAAATATGGTGAGTTAATTACCATATAGTTTTGGTAAATCGTCAACCCATCAACGTAATTGATTAAGTCTTTTACCAAATACTGTTTGCTTTTGGACTAAGCCCAATGCTTTCATTTGCCATAACAAGGTTGCATTGATAAACCAAAATAGTTTTTAGCCAAACTATCAGCTATCAACAATTTGATTAGTCTTTACCAAGAACTGTTTATCTTGGACTAGCCAACTCTCACTAATAAAAGCAAGCAAATTACAATTTTTGGTAAATTGTCAACCATAAACGGATTTGAGAAGTCTTTACCACAAGCCGTTTGCTTATGGACTAGCCAGTTCTTATGCCTGTTAAGCATGGTGAACTGATGACCATTTGTTGTGTGGTTTTGAAACCAACACTCAAAGATCCTCCTCATCTCCATCAGAGTCTTCAGGTTCTAACTCTGCAACTAGCTTCTTGACAAATCTAATCAACTCTAATGCCATAGTACTGTCTTCTTCAGATTCCAACTTTAATTCCAGCATTTGCAACAGTACTTTCTTTCTCAAAGGATACTTTTTCTCTACAAGCATATGAATGACTAATCCTGCCTCAGTCATTAAAGTATGTACCCCTGAAGAACCATGTAACTTCCAACTTACTACATTCCAATCCTGCTGTGAGTTCCAAAACTTATCTTCATCATCTGGATTGAACATAATCATCAAATCTCCCCAAAGTACTCTATCAAATCCTTCAGGTATCTCATCTTGATATCTGTCCATCACCAGTTGATATACAGCATTCAAATCATCTCTATCAAATATGGAAAGCACCCTCATCAGAGTACTAAAGTATCTCTTTTGTCCATTGCTTCTAATCACCACATTTTGATTAATCTCCTCTAAGTGTTTAGCTTTATCAACCTGTGGTTTAGTTCCAAGATACTCAGTTTTCCATTCTATGATAGGATACTTCTTGTCAAGTATTTCATAATCCACTTCTTTGTCCTCATCTGGAGCTATTGTTAAACATAATCTCAGCTCATCATTCTCTTTCTCACTATCATCCTCAGAAGTGTTTTGTCTGAATCTTCTTTTCCTTGACTTCATCTTTTTCCTAGTACCAAGTTTTCTTTTTCTAGTACTTTCTTCTTCTTTATCTTCCTCCTTGACCATTTCATTCTTAGAGGAATCAATTCCTTTTTCATTCATCTTTTTGATCAGTCTTTCATCTTCAGCAGACCCAATAGAAATGAAATCTTCATCTGACCTTTTAATCTTTTCATACAGAGCTTGTATTTCCTCAAACTTCTTGGTTTTCAAATCAGAATGCTTGAAGTTTCCTACATGCTTCAAGTAGGTCATCATTTGATTTCTTAGTTGATTCTTTGTAGGTGGTCTGTTCCTGATAGCTTCTGATCTTTGTTGAGCAAGGAATTTTCTTTGAGCAGCAATTGTGTCATGAATGAATTTTGCTCTTTCTTCTATTGTAAATTGCTCTCTTTCTTCTTCTTGAAGTTTTTCAGCAAGAAGTCTATCAGCCTCAATTCTTGCTTTTATGTCATCATAATTTCTTATGAGAGCATCATTGGTAGCTTCTTCTTCAGCTAATCTTTTTCTTTCCTCTTCACCTTCCCATTCTTCTTGTACCTTCCTAGCCATTTCTTCATCACTGGCAAGCTGCTTAAACTTCTTTTCAGCTTCAGGAATACCATCAGATTCACTCTCAGACTCTTCTTCCTCTTCAATTTTCTTTTTCCCTTTGTCTTTTGGATCAATCTTTAGAAGAGGCTTTAATGTCAATAATGATCTAGTTGAAGTAGGCCTAGGTCTCTCAGTCTCTTCAATATCCTTAAACTCTACTCCTTTCTCCTTCTCTTTTGAAACTGCTTTGGCTTGGCTCATGTTGAGAAGAACCTGAGCTATTGTTTCATCATCTCCAAATATTATAGAAGTAGGTGTTTGAGTAGTTTGTGTAGCCCTTCCTTCTTCAGTTTGATCATCAGTACCTTCATCTGTTCTATCGGTATTATCTTTCTCCTTGTCGGTACTAAATTTGGATTCGTTAGTACTAACTATTGGTCTGTCAGTACTAGCTTTTTCCTTGTCAGTACTAACATTTTTAGTACCGTTAGTACTAACATGTTGAGCAGTACTAAGTACATCTTTAGTACTAAGTACATCTTCAGCATTCGTCTTCTCTTCATCCACTATATCTCTTGTCCTCCCCACATTTTGAGCATCCTCAGTCTCCATATAATCCAATGTATCTTTAGGAATCTCATCAAATAGTAGATCTTTATGGACTGATGGATCAGCTTTGGCAGACTTCCTCCCCTGTTTGGATACATACTCCTTTTGCATCTAGTTTTTCTTTAAGGATCTCTTTCCTGCCAATCTTTGCTTCAATGAGACACTCTTCATCCATACTCTGTGGTGTGTGATAACAGGTTTGGCTTGCTTCTTGAGCTTCATGATCTGTGCCTTCAAGTGTTGAATTTCCTTGGCTTGATCTGAAACCTGTGTACACAAAGAGATACAAAGATCATAGACACTTTGGAGTGTCATGTCACCCTCATTCCCAGAAAGGGATTTATCACTGGATGACTGACCTCCATGATTCCCACCAGAACTTTCTGGAATAGAATCAGGAATAGTGATAGAAGGTGAAGGTCTAGGGGATGGGTTAGACTGAGGGTCAACAAGTGCTTCACTGGTGTGGGGGGTGTGAGGAGGGTGTTGGTGTGCTTCAGTTGGTTTTTTGAAGGGGCAACCCTCATCCTCAGGTGGTAGTTTGTACCAACATAGAATGCAATAGAAGGTGTGGACTTTTCCCTAAAAAATGTTTACCCTTTTTAACCATAAAGGAAAAAAACTTTACTTGTCAAAGCATTTACAAGAAAATGATCTAAAGGTACAGGTACATGCACTAGCTGTTTATCTAAAAAGATTGAAATGAAACGCGGGTACATTACAAACTTCTTCTTTGCATCTAAATGTCTAAGCCTTACCACAAAAATTAACTTTGAAAAAAATTATTTTTTGATAGATGTTATAGCAAATTACAGCTGTTGGAATGTTAGTGGGAATTTGATCCCAAGAGGTGCTTTTTGAACTAATACAATGATTCATTGTATGAAATAGAAACCTCCATTGGGGTGAAAACAAAGCTTTGTTAAATGTTAACACAGTTAAATCCCCCTCATACCCCATAAGCTGTAATTATCAATATAGCTGATTAGGAGTGAGCTATCCAGTATTCAGCATCATAAAAAAGAAGATCATTTCTTATTGATGCTTCAGAGATAGAAACAGGTTGGCTAGCTACTTTGGCAGTAATGTGCCTAACATTGTTGATTATTTTGGACTTAGCAGACGTCCAAAATTGTTCAACAAATGTAGTAGAAACTACTGGACTTGCATTGAGAGCATGATGAATGGAACTTCGCGTAAAATCTCATTTGATCTCATGAAACTCGGAAATTCCATCGTCTTCTCTAAATATGCAACCATATTGTGCTTAGGGCATGATTCAAGAACAGCCATTATTTTCGAATGAGTGATCATCGGTGAGAGAGAGATTAGAGCTTGTATAAACGAAAGTATTTGAGAGTGATTACGTAAGTGAAATGTGCAATTGAGATGAGTTTATATAGGTTTAGGAAACCTTATTCTAGTAATCCTTCAATGTACACTTTTATACCCTTGGCGGTATATTTTTCTTCACCGTTTCATATAGCAGTACTAACTTTTGGCCATCAGTATACTCTGCATTGTCTACTAACCGTTGGACAACCAAAGAATGAAAATTTAGGTAACATTAGTTCTTTAGTACCATCCTAAAGCTCTTCCATTGACACCTCTAAATCCCAATTAACTTCTTGAAATGCATCACTTATGGTTAAAATGCATCTTCACACTGAACACTTCATGCAAACTGTATAACACATCATATTGCCTCCCCTTAACTAATGCAGCTTATGGTTTTATCATCCTAATAGAACAACCAAGATACTGGACCTGCTTAACATCAAATGCCTTGGTTTTAGGAAGATCAGTTACATTGTCATCAGTGTGGATTTATTGCCACCTTGGATAGTTTCTTCTCTTAAGCATCCTTTTGAAGTGGTGCATAATAGCAATTTGCTTTTGTTTTGGAATGTTATACTGGATTCTTTACCTATGCATTATTGTGCTCTTAATATAATGTTGATTTTTTGTTCATGGAAATTAAACAATAGTCTTAATTTTGATTTTGTAACCACAAAACTTGCCCAAACTGCCGTGCTGCCGCAACATATTCTGCGCTCTGTAGTAGTAGTAGCACAATGGTCTTACTTTCTTGCATTTGCCAATAAATAAGTCTCCTGCCATGCCAAGAAATTGACAACCTTCTTTTGTGGATTTCCTGTCAAGATTTGCTCCAGCATAATCACTATCTGAGTAGGATTCCATGTCAAATGAGGACACTCTAGGATACCAAAGACCCAGTTTAGGTTTGCCCTTTAGATACCTAAAAATTCTCTTAACAACACTTAGATGGGAGGACTTTGGAGTGACCAGAAACCTAGAACAAGCACATACTGCAAACATAATATCAGGCCTAAAAGCAGTCAAGTACATTAAAGAGCCAATCATAGACCTATAGAGATGGACATCCACATCACTGGCTTCCTTATCCTTAACTAAAGGCTTCTGGGTCTCAATTGGTGTACTAGCAGTCTTAACACTGACAAAGTCAAACTTCTTCAGGATTTCTGCAACATACTTATCTAGACTTATAAAGATACCATTTTCGTTCTGTTTGACTTGTAATCCAAGAAAGAAAGTGAGCTCTCCCATAGAGCTCATATGAAATCTACTCTGCATTAAGGCCTCAATTTCATCACACCAATATTTCTTTGTAGAACCAAATATGATATCATGCACATAAACTTGTACTAATATGATATCCTGTTTGTCCTTCTTAATGAAAAGAGTCTTATCAATAGTTCCTCTTCTGTATCCATTCTTCAACAAGAAAGTAGATAAAGTAGCATACCATGCTCTGGGAGCTTGGTGTAAACCATAGAGAGCTTTTACTACTTTGTAGACTTTCTGAGGATATTTAGGATCTATAAAACCTGGTGGTTGAGACACATAGATCTCCTCATCAATTTTGCCATAAAGTAAAGCACTTTTCACATCCATTTGATAGACTATGAAGCCCATGTAAGAGGCAAAGGCTAAAAAGATCTTGATGGCTTCAATCCTGGCCACAGGAGCAAAAACCTCATCATAATCTATCCCTTACTCTTGCCTATGTCCTTAAGCAACTAACCTTGCTTTATTTCTGACCACAACTCCTCTCTCATCCTTCTTATTTCTATAAACCCATTTTGTTCCAATTGCCTTCTTCTCATAAGGCAAATCTACAAGAATCCAAACTTTCTGAATCTTGAACTGCAGCAATTCTTCCTGCGTAGCATCAACCTAACTTTCATCTTCAAGAGCTTCAGAGATTTTCTTGGGTTCATTTTGAGACAAGAAACAAGCAAATAAATAATGTTAGAAGTCCTTATGATTATTTCTCCTTTGCTTTTGAATATAACTTACAAAAGCATAGGCTCCAGAACTTTTAGTCACTTTACTTCTTGTTTAAACTGCTGATTGTGGACCTCCAAGAATTAAAGTTGAAGGATGAATAGAGTTAATCCTTGATGACGGAATAGGACTGACATTCACAACAGGTTCTAAGTTTGTAAAGTCAGCCACTGCACCCTCATCATCATAAGATGAATTTGTAAAAAAGGACACTCAACAGGGCATGTTTGCTTAAAGATAATGACTCGTTCAAGGACAAATAGACAGGACCTAGACTATCTAAAAAGAAGTATAGACAAATAAATTTTTTTTTTTAAATTTGTGTTCTAAGAAGAGCGAGTTATTACGGACTCAGAAAACAATTTAGATAGGAGACATATATGAGAATCTGTATCTTTTAGATAAATTGATAGCGTCTAGTTTTTTACTCACCACTACAAGATCAGACATAGAGACATCAAAGAGTTTGATAAGAATAGATGAGAAGTAGCCTTTTCAGAAAAGACCGAGTAGGACCAGGAGTAGAATAGTAGAATAAGACGTTTGGGAGGACTCTTAGAGGAAGGACTTGAAAATATAATAAAGGATATTTTTATTATAGGTAGACTAAGACCTTTGGAAAGACTAGATCAGGTAGGTGAATGTCCTAGTAGGAGTTACACTTGTTAGTGCACACTCAGATTAGTGGAGGAAGTTCTTAAGGATCTGATCTAGACACTTCTTTATCTTATATTGAAAAATTAAAAGGGCGAAGAATTTTAGAGGAAGAGGACTGTCTTGATATAGGACACTGAAGATGACTGTAATATGATCAAGATTTAGATGAGGACGAGATCAGACTCAAGGACATAGTGGTTAGACACAGACTGACACAAAACGAAGACTGGGAGAGACGAGTATTAAGACCTAAGTACTCATGTTCATATTACTATCAATTCATACTCCTCAATGATAGGAGCATCAGACCAAACTTTAGGTTGACTTACTACTTTGGGTTCATTGACAACTGGTTCAGGCATAGATTCATGTGTTTCTTCACTACAGTTGGATTTACGACCAAGTATTAAAGTCACTACTCCTAGCATCAGATTCACTAGGTGTAGATTGCTTTGGACCATATGTAAATTGTGAGTCATCTATTTCTTTATCAGGTCCAGAAGGGATGTAGATCCTTGTCATTGGAGGGGGTAACGCTGCATGCATCCCCTCTGCATATGTAATCATTCACAGGACCTATATTTATATCACTTTGTCCCTTCGGACAAATATATTTGGAAAACTTCATTTTCATAACTTAAAACACCTTTATTCATTTGTATCACCCATTACCTAAGTCCAAGCCTTATCATAAGCACTCATCTGACTATTTAGCAAATATTTAAGATCCTTTAGTAGAGTTGTGCCTTTTTTCTACTTAGCTTTTATTTCTTCTTTTTCTTTTTCAGCTTCTGCCAATAGTTTCTTATGATAT
This sequence comes from Tanacetum coccineum, assembly GCA_026074375.1. Classification (NCBI taxonomy): domain Eukaryota; kingdom Viridiplantae; phylum Streptophyta; class Magnoliopsida; order Asterales; family Asteraceae; genus Tanacetum; species Tanacetum coccineum. The sequence goes on from BQNB010003012.1 coordinate 78,842, forward strand.
GTCAAGAACATCAGGTTTGTATAATCTAAGTCAATTTTCAATAAACCTTTATTCTTTTCATCATTCCAAAGTTGACTTTGTTGATGAGCAACTAATTATGCTTCAACTTTCTTTAAAGCTTGAGTATATGCCTGTATTTCTATACTGGCATCTCCAAGTTGTTCCCTCTGTTCATCATATAACTTCTTTTAAGTTTATGCATAAAGGACTCTTTACATTCTTTTGACAAGTAGTTAACTATTTGTCGGAGCCTGAACTGCTGCTTGAACATCATTAGCATAGTTCTCTTGTTCATCTTCTGAGTGATCTTAGTCCAATCCTACACCTTCTCTTTTCAAGAAGTCACATAAGCGTCTATAGTCCTCCTTGTTTACCAGATCTCCTCATTTTTCTTATATCCTTATTCCTTGTGTTCCACGCTATCTCTCCTCTACTATCTTGATTCCCTATGGATCTAGCATTATAGCAAACAATACCCTTTCTTATGACAACTACAAACTACTCGACTTGTTTTGTCAAAACCAAACCGTTCTCTTGGATCAAATTTATAGATTTCTACCTGTCTTTTTGTAGAACTTTTTCATTCTCATGGTGATCATGGATACCTGGCTTTTTATCTATTTCTTCTAAATCAAACTCATCAAGCTATTCTAAATCTTCATGATCCAATTGTGGGTAACTGGATTGATTTGCAAATAAGGAGTATGATGAAGGATGTTCATATTGTGAGTTATGACCAGAAGAATTAGAAACATCATAAGCAGTACTAACATCATTAGTACTGCTAGTTTTCTCTAAAATAAATGCCACATTCTGCTTGCTAGAGGATGATGCCGTAGAGCCTTTAACATCAGACTTAAAGACTATAAGATTATTATACAGATCATCAAAACTAAGACTGTCCACTCCTGGCTTGGTTCTCATGATTAAGGAAAATGAGGACCAGGCAAAAGGTAGAGACTAAGGAATTTCTTATTTGCATCTTCAGTGGAGAGCCTGCTCCATGAATTCTATTTAACTTAGAAGACTCTGAACCTGTCCATAGCCTCTTACTGTAGCCTTCTGAGTTTGAATACAGAGAAGCCTTCAAAACTGTTGCTTTAGACATATATTCTGAGTTCTTTTTTGATTCATCATTTCCACCAAATCTAGATTTGAATAGCTTCCCACATTTCTTTTTGCATCTGTTCATTTTATGAAAATTTGCAAGATGATCTTATGGGTTATAATATGCACATAAGCAGAGTGGTCCTTTCTTTCTTTCTCTTTCTCTGGCTAATTTTCTTCTGTGTCTTGGAGGCCCATACAAAAAGTAGATCCATACCCTGCCAGCTCAGAACCTTTATTTAACATTTGTATCAGTTGGACACTCACGGGGTTCATTTACTCTCTTAATAAACTTCCAGATAGGATAGTCGATATGGCTAAATATGTTCTTTTTCATGGACTGGTATGTCATATTCTCCCTTCTTGAGAATAGGAAGTTTGATGGTTGAAACAGTGTGAGGGGTTTGTTGTGTTGGTGTTTGTGATGGTGGTGGTAGTGGTGGTGGTGGAATATCATCTTCGCGAGCCAGCCATTTGAAATGCTTGTATGATAGAGGTTATAACTGGTTTTTGATGTTCTTACTAGAGTTTTATTCAGGCTTTGATACCACTTGTAGATCCCTTTGGGTATATAGATCTTCTACCTTGTTAAGGGTTTGTAGCCAATATGGATAGATCCTCACAAATATCAGGAGAACAATGACTATAAAAACACTATAAGTTATGCGCCGAAAAACTAACTTATAATGCTTATGAAGAAAATGAATATTGATAACTATTAATTTTGTAATTAATACTGACTAAAAACAATTACAGGATTACTAACTATGAGATTTGAGATTGTATATGAGATATTCTTCTATATTGCGTTAGGGTTCCTTTTATAGACCAAGGGATAACCCTAAAAGGACTTACAAAAACGCGCAGTAAAAAGATAATGCATATCTTTCCTATATAGCTCATGATATCTCTTAAATGGTACAAACTATTTATACTATCAGTACATAACTATATGATACAGTACTAACTATTTTGTCCTGTCTTGTATATAGTACAAACTATCGGTACTAGTAATATTAACTAACTGGTACTAAGTCAGGATGCTTATTCCCAACAATCCTCCCCTAAACATGATTGTTGAACTTGGTTAACTTCATGTTTCTTCAGTTTATTCTTCTTAAGCTCTTGGAGGATGTATCCAAACACTTTGTCAAATCTTGATCTTGATCTTTAATAATTTTTTATATCTTCAGCTATCCATCTTCATCAGCAACTTGTCTTTTCAGCAACACAGCAACATCCAACTCAGTTGGCTTTATAGTTTTTGGCAAACCAAGCACATAGAGATTAGGCACCATTTCATCAGAGTTTCTTATGAGAAGAAGTTGATTCAAGTGATCAAGATTCACACAGACCACAATGTTGCAGATCTTCTCACAAAGGCTTTTGATGTTTGCAGATTTAACTTTTTGATTACCAGTATTGGATTACTTAATCTTTGAAGTATTGTTTGAGGGAAGGTTAATTAAGATTGGATGAAAGGGAATGTAACATCAAATAGAAGTGTGTGAAGAGTTAAACACCTAGGCAAGCCAAAAGAGGTCGGGACACTAAGATACCCAAGTCTGGTGGTCCCCCTGAAAAGGTTGGTGATAAGGTTGTCCATAAGGAGTTGGATGACAGAATGAAAAGGGCTACCTCTACTGTTTCTAGGGCTAAGAAGCTGGTGGCAATGGTTACATCAATAGGACCATTCCGTGGCAAACCCCCCAAAATCTTAATGAGTCTTTCCTTATGGGAACTGATTCAGGTAGTTTGTCCCAGGTGCCAGGATACCCTAGTGGGGGGTGCAAGAAGCTCAAACTAGGTTTTGAGGCTGCATCTAATTAGTATATTTGACCCATACTCTCTCAAGATTTACACACTTAGAAGTTGGGTATTGAGGACAGCAGTATGTGAAACTAATGGAAAGTGAACTGGTTATTTGTACCAAAACTGTTGGAAATGGGGCTCTTGATTTGTGTTTTTTTTATGATATAAAAACAAATAGAGTGAATTGGGGAGAAAAATAAATGAGAGATATTGAGAGATTAAAAACAGAAAGAGAGCTTGTAAGAATCTAAATTGATGATGGAAATGCTTTTTAGAAAGAAATTGGGGTTAATATTGGTGTCTTAAAGTTAATGTTGCTCAACTTAAACTTAATGCTGTTAAGCTTAAGTTAATGCTGTTAGGCTTAATTTACTGCTGCCCGTATTAGTTTATGCTGCTAGGCATACACTTACTGCTGTTTTGGTAAGTAATGCTACCAGGCTTAACTGCTACTGCTGGGTTGGTAATACTGTTAGGCTTAACTTAATGTGCCAGTTCAAGTTAATGCTGTTAAGGGTGATTTCATAAATACTTCGATTAAGGGTTTCAATCACTCATTCATTCGATTTTACACTTATTTATCCTCTTTAATCATAAACCCTAACTCAATTTAATCTTTAATCATCAAACCCCATCACAATGTCGACCCTAAAGTTTGCTGAAACTCATAATTTGGTTGCATTTTTGGAGAAACCTGAAGAAAGTAATGGGTTTGAGGAAATTATTGATTTTTTGAATACAAGTTCTATCTAATATTGCGTTAACAGGTTAATCCCACACCATTATTTAAATTCTTGTATTGAATACAGTTCTGGACATTCTGTCTAAGCGTAAGACAGTAATGGGGAGTGTAGACTAAAGCTCTTAGTAGACATGAACGAAGGTAATCATCACTGAGACGAGTTATAAGAGTGATTTTAAGTTGGATGATGTGAAGGAATTGATTGTCTACCTACTGCTTCCCATTTTTTGTAGAATTGGACAAGAATGGTTTTGAACTAATCTTTCTCAATAAGCTTACATTCTATTAAAGCTTATTTTTCATCCAATGGAAATTTCTTAGTCACATACCATATGCAATGCTTAGTGCTAAGACTACATCCTGGAATGAATTTAGTAGCACTATGGCATCTCCTATCATATGCCTTGCCACAAACAAAATTTCAACTTCTCCAAGTACATTTTTGACAATATGGTGAAGAACTTGGAGGGTGGGGTAAATTTTCTTATGTATCTAAGGTTTGTGCAAGTAAGTTGAGGGAATGTCCAGACATAAAGGAATTTATGTTATACCTTCCCACACCAAGAAGGTGTTTGCTAACATGAAGATACCAGGAAAGGGTTTTTCTGGAAAGGTCACACCACTATTTGAAACAATGATGGTTCAAGCTACTAAAGACATGGGTGAAGATTCAATTGCTCCTACTAATTCTTATTCCACACCCATTCATACTCAACCATCTTCATCTAAACCTCAAAAGAAAAAGTCAAGAAGGAAACAGAGGAAGGACAGTGGTCCTATAGAGCCTATCCCTGATGATGATATCAATGAGGAGCATGTAGCTACCCCTTCCTGTGATCCACCTCAAAGTGGTGAGGATAGGCATGCAACTTATACTTAATGGTCTTTTGTACCTATTTTTACAAATAGAGTTCTTGCTTTAGAGACTACAAAGTCCAATCAAGCTTTGGAGATTGAGAGCTTGAAAAGAAGAGTAAAGGTTGGAAACAGTGAGGAAGTCAAAGAACACCGGGTTCAAAGAGATGAAGGAAAAAGTTGGTTCAGCTAGCAGGGTAGAATCCTCTAATGATGTTAGTTTGGGGGCTCAGAAGGATGCATCCAAACAGGGGAGGAAAATTGTAAATAAAGAAGGTAAACGAGAAAGTGTATGCTGCTTAGGTCGGATGCGAACTATGTAAGGGACCACACTATATGAAGGATTGTCCACAACAAGAAGAATGAAAAACACTAGAAGAGGCCTACTATACATAGTTCGATGCACCCTATCAATATGAAGGACAATATAGAGCAGCAGGGCCAGGATTCTACCAACAAAATAATGGAAATTCTTTGTATCCTGATCGGAGACCGAACCTGGAAGAATCACTGACCAAATTTATAGCAGAATCAGCTAAAAGACATGAAGAAAACTCGAACATAATCAAAGAGACCCAAGCTTCTACCGATGTAGCAATAAGAAATCAAGGAGTTTCAATTAAATCCTTGGAAATACAAATTGGACAGATGAGCAAGGTCTTGCAAGAAAGAGTGTTTGGAAGCCTGCCCAGCTCTACAAAGACGAATCCTCGAGGCCAAGTTAATCGATCTCAACTACTAAAGCTGATTTTCTGAGATACGCCGTATCAGATGTGGTCCATACGCCGTATCGGGCAAGCAAAACAGGAGCATATTTTTTGATACAATCCCTTTCCTAAGGCGACTACAAAACTTCGGTTGCGATGATTGGAGAGAGGCACAAGATGTGAAGATTCTGGAAACTTATGATCACACCTTGCCTCAGAAGGAAAAAGACCCAGGGAGCTTTACCTTACCTTGTTTTATTCATAATATATGTTTTGATAAAGCCCTTGTTGACCTAGGAGTAAGCGTGAGCATTATGCTATTTTCCACCTACACCAACCTTGGTCTAGGAATTTTATCTCACACTATGTTGACCATCAAACTGGCTGACCGAACCATAAAACAACCAAGGGGTATTGCCAAAAATGTGCTAGTAAGGATTGGCAAATTTATTTTCCCTATAGACTTTATCATCTTGGACATACCCGAGGATGACGATGTCCCTTTGATCCTTGGACGACCATTCTTGTCAACTGCCCATTCCAAGATTGATGTCTTCAAAAGGAAGATTACTTTAAGGGTCGGGGAAGAAAAACTTGTTTTTAAAAGTATTAAGCCTGCCACTAGCATAATCAAAAGGGTCTTTGTGATAAAAAGTCTTGATTAAAAAATAGAGCTTATTGGTGAGGGTGATGAACCATTCGACCCAACTTATGGTAATTACATAGAATTAAATGATTTGGACACACCTTTAGAACCTAAAACGAATCGATATGTTGATTTTGAGCCAACTTTTGCTAAAACCAACTCTTATAAAATGAAATTTTCTTGTGTTATCGGGTATAAGTATGTTAACGCTGACCTCCTCCCTTCCTTACCCATTAACTTAATGTCTAAAAGCTTTAATTATTCCATAATTAAGGACAGGGATGAAAGGAAGAGTCATGCCAGAACTTTGATCGATATACCTGTTTTCGTCAAAAGTTTTTCTTATTACAGGTTTTATTATCATTGACGGTGATGATATAACAAAAGACGTTGTGCTCGGCATGAAATATTGCAAGTACGCATCATGCCAAATGATTATGAGGAAGTTCGCACACGGGGATGGGTGTGAGCGAATTGAAGATGAATAAAGAGAAGGAGGAAAAAGGTCAAACTTAAAGACCAGCTGAAACAAAAGTGCTTCCCGGGAGACAACCCAGTCATTTTAATCATTTGTCGCATTTTAATTGTTTGTTGCATGAGTCCATCTTCCTAGACACTCTATACGGCGTATCAAACCCCTCTGGATATGGCGTATAGACATATCTGGACGTTATCAATTTTAAAAACTAAATATTTAATTTCTAGTATTTAATTGTTTTTACAGGAACAATACAGAGTATCCTAGGGTTTGGGATACGACGTATTGATCCTTGTACAATTGTGTGTTTAATTATTTTCTTGTACCATTGTAGCGAGATAAAAATTACACTTGTCTTCTAATCTTTTATGCAGGACCTTGATGAAACTATGATATGGTATATTCTGAAAAGGAAAAGAATAACAAACAAATCATTATTCAAGAGAAGCTAAGGAATTAAAGAAATGTTTGGATACAAATTCTCAAAAGCCCAAACTGAAGACAACTGAAAAAACTTGAAGTTAACAAGTGAAGTTCAAGTTTAGGGGAGGATTGTTAGGAATTTTGTATAACAGACTTAATTCTGTTAGTGTATTATAGTTAGTTCTGCTAGTTACATAGTTAGTACTGGTAGAAGGATTATCATAGTTAGTACTGGTAGTGTTAAATAGTTAATACTGCTTATGTAATAGTTAAGTCTGCTTACGCAGAAGTTAGTTAGAGTTAAAGATATGCATGAGATATCTTAGGAAATGATATGCATTATCTTTATACGTGTTTTGTAAAGCCCATTAGGGTTTCCTTAGTCTATAAAAGGAACCCTAGGCATAGTTAGTAGATATAGTTCTACACAGATCATAAAGATCGAATAGTAATCATAGTTTGTAATCTGTAACCTAGGCAGATTCAAAGTTTAATATAAAAGTTCTTTTGTGATATTCAATATTGTTCTTCTTAGCATTATTGATTAGATTCCTCATAATTAATAGTGTTTACTCAGTGTTTCATTATTTTTGCTTTAGAATTATCTAAAGGAGCCAACTCTTTGCAAGCTGAAGGTTAAAGATCTATTCAGTAAAACGATCCAACATTTTGCACCTTAGCATACCGTGTAGATTAAGCCTATTTTAATCAAAGTTGCTAGTTGCTTTCGTGTAAAGTGTTGTATTTCCTGTGTCAAAGTGAAATTTTTCTATCTCTGTAATGGTCGGAAAATTGCACAATGCAATGGGGAAAATGTGTAGCTCATAAGTTTCGCTACTTTCGTGATTATGAATCATGTCCGAAGAAGAAGTGTTACAAGGAAAAGATTATCCGGATGAATTATGATAGTGAAGACGGTGGAATTAAACTGAGATTTATGATGTATTGCAAAAAAATGGAAAAGAGAGAAAAAGAAAAAAGAGAAGGAAGAAAAATAGTCTGTTCAAAAGAAGTTTATACCAAAGGAATCAATTGAAAGGATCGATTATTCGTTGATACGTTACAAAAATCAACGATGTAAAGTCTTGTAAAAAGTGGCCGATATCACCACTTATTCTGTAGAAGTATGAAAAGAGCGGGATGTAAGGGAAGATGACCGTTATGGGAATGCCAACTTAGGTTGTCTTTGTCAGTTCTGTGATCGAGGCGTTTATCTATATATTCGAGTCTTTGTCATGGAATGGTCGAGGGAAACTTACTAGCAACCGTACCTTATTTGTTGGCTTAATCTATTTGTTTCGTAAATTTTGTCTAACACCCATTTTACTTCCCTTTCCTAGTAAGTAACCTTAATGTCTACTCGAACAAGGACTTGTACGAGCATGCATGTCTATTCCGTCGTTACAGCCATGTATGCATGTCTCAGCTGCCTTGTTGGATGACGACTTTCGGTGAAAGTTAGAAGCTCCCTACCCTATATCGTTCTTCATCCTAACCAATGGTTAAACACGAACATGAATGTGATCGGATTGTATATGTCTATTCCATCATTACGGCAGTGTATGTACGATGCAACTCCCTTGTTGGTGTGGTACTTATGGTGAAAGACTGTTGAATGATCAACCCTAAGCCTTCTTAACCCAATTTATATTTTGACTTGTTTCTCTCTAGCTTTAGCAGTGGATATGTGTATCCTTGCCAAGCCTATGATAGAAAACTAATCACGACCGAGCAATTGAGCATACCAATTAAATGTTGCACCCTAGATTAGTTGAGTGATCTGAGTGTTTTCATTTCCATATTTAACGAGGAGCTTGGTTATGTACAGGTGATTAGGAAAAAACGATGCTTAAACGGAAAATCCTCAACTTCGGTTGGGACACATTTTCATAAACAAAAACTTTTCTAAAGTCTACTTAAGGACAAGTAGGATTTAAGTAGGGGGATATTTGATGACATCAAATAACATCACTTTATTATATCATTTATCCCATCTGTTTTGCCCACTTTTATATAATTATTGCGTTATTTGGTACTTAATAGCTTTAATTTGATAAATGTAGTAATTCAGGAGTGTTTTGTGAAGACAAGCTAAAAGGCTGATTTGATCTCCAAATACGTATATAAGGATAATATCAATAATATTATAGTAATAAGTATTCCGTAAGGATTTAAGAAGATTACTTTTATCCAAAGTAAAATTCAAAACCTCCCGGGTCGTATCCCGACGAAGCGTGAATTGAAAATCGGTTAAGTTCGTGATCGCGTGCTTTGAATAATTTCAAGGATTTTGATTATGGATTCTAATTCTACTTATGAAAATGCAAAAAACAATTAAAAGCAAGCAAACAATTAAGGCAACTAATGATTAAAACTAAAAACGTTAACGGGAATCTAAAAACGCTACTAAATACCTAAATTATTAAAATTTAACCCTAAAACTATTTTTTCATTTTTTATAAATCCTAAATGACTGAAAATAATTTTAGAAAAAAGAATTATATTTTTTTATTTTTATTTTATTTATTATGAATTAAAAACAGATTTAATCTAAATTAAATATTAAAAATAGTAAACTAATTATTAAAAATCTAGAAAAATTAGGAAAATTACTTTAGACTATGAAGAATCTAAGAAAAATACAAACTAGAAAAGTGGCTAAAGAAATAAGCAGTTAATAAGCAAATAAGCACGAAATAGCAAAATCTAAAATGACTATAAGAAATAAATGATGCACTCCTATAAACGAAAAAGACCCAAGGGCAGTTGGTAGTGGAGTGTGTGTGTGTTGAGGCGTGCTATAAGAAAGGGGGAGTTCATAGATTTGACCCTTGTGGCTTCCATTTTTGAAAATTATTATTTTTTTCTTTTTGAATAAGCTAAAGAACTAAAAGATAAGCAATTTTAATAAAAATGACTTTTTTATGAAACTCACTAATAAGCTAGATTAACTAGCTTAAAGATGACATATTAGCTATGCTTAACTAGGAGATTATTAAGCTAAAATGTTTGCAATTTTAAGACACAAAAGGCAAATGCTGAGCAAATAAGCTGATAACCTATAACTACCTAGACCTAATAAGCAAATGCTGAGCAAACAGACTCTAACTCATCACTTTAAAAGGATTTTAACAAACTTTGGGCTAAAGATTACGGACTAATAAGCATAAATAAGTTGAATAATGAAAACAGATAAAGTATAAGTCCTAATAAGCATCTATGAGTCAAATTTAACTAACAAAATGAGCTTAAAAGCTCTTAAAAGCTAAATGAAAATAAGACTTTAACTAACAGTTTTAAAAGGAAAGATTACCAACTTTGAGCTCAATTTTTAGATCAAATAAGCTCTTGAAATAAGTTTAGGTCTAAAAACAGATTAAGTTTATCTTCTAAAGAACACATAAAAACAAGTATTAGGAAATTTAGCTTAGAAATAAGCTAGAAAAAAAAGACTTAAAAACTTGACAGACTAAAAACTGTTTTTGGCTTTTTGGAATTTTAGAGGAAAATTAAGCTACTGCAGACCAAATTTAAGCTAGTATAAGCTATTGTAAAAACTTAAAATGTAAAAACAGATGAAGATTGATGTCTTATAAGCTTATATAGTTAATTTCTAACCCTAAATCAAACTTAATCTACTCTAAATTTGCTATTGAAAAGAGGACTTTTAAAACTTTGAAACTGAAACTAAGACACTTAGACAGAAATAGGCAAAACACAATGGACAAAAGCATTTTTTAATCAAATCATTTCTACTGCATTATTCGAATAAAATAAGCATAAAAACAATATCAAATACCACTATTAAAGATCTAGGCTGAATAAACTTTGTTACCAAACAAGAGTACCTTAGATTAAAACCATGGTAGATTAGACCTTAAATTTGATTTTAAGATTTTAAGATCTTTAGAAAACTGACTTAAAGGCTTAGTTTGAGCTTATCAAACTTGGATTGAAGGACACAGGCAATCAAATAGTACTAACCAAGGTCAGTAAGGCTTGTGCCAAACACCCCTTAATAAGTTTGAAAAGCATTATTAAGCATAAAACAATTTTCATTTAGATGTAAAAACTTAAAACATATTAAGATCTAAGTACTTTGAGAACTTTTAAGCAATATTTAACCACAATTAAGCACAAATCAATAAGCTAGGATAATAAGCATATTTTTGGATTTTTGGATAGTTTTTATGAAAACTTAGCTAATACTTACATCAGATTATAAGACACTTTAACCTAGAACAAATAAGCTAAATGAGGACATAATAAGCACAATCAAAGCAGGAATAAGCACAAATTAGCATGAAATAAGCAAAACAGATTTAAGCTAAATAAAGGTAAAAATGAGGTGTACCTTGATCCTAGCTCAAACAAGGATCAAATAAGCTTTGATAAGCTTAAATCTACAAGCTTTAGCTTATCAAAGATAAACTGGTAGTGTCCATAAGCCCATCCATGTTTGGCTTATCATCCAATAAGCTGAGGTATTTTTAGGGAGAAAGATTTGAGATTAATATCTAAACTCAGTTAAGCTTTTGAAGGCTTAACTGAGTATAAGCTAGCTTAAGTAGTTATTAAGAGCTTAAAGAGCTTATCAGATTGAAATTGAGCTTAATCAAACCATAAGTGCAATAAGTAAAAACATGTATTAAACAACAACTAAACTTTTATTGATAATCAAAGTGAGTTACAAACTTTTAAAAAGGAAAATACATCAAATGAAAGACAATAAGCTAAAAATGAATTCAATAAGCTAAATTACTATTAAGCTAAGCTAAAATACTACACACTTTCTACTGTGTGATCAAGCCTCCTTTTATAGGAGTGAGAGGAACCTTCTAGCCTCCAGGACGCTCCCCAATCCTCTAATCTTGGCCCTCTATCAATAACTGCCTCTAATCCATCCAATTAGAGCCGTTGGATTGCTTATACGTCCCATCATCCAATCAAATGATGTGGGATTTCTAGCTTGGCTCCCAAATGTATCATATGTGTTAGAAATTGCCTTCTAGAAGCACTTGATGTGTGTGTATGGGAGGATTTACCCTACTCTGTGTCCTGTGTAAAAATGAGAGGGAAAGGAGAAAGAGCAACAGTAATATTGACCCCTCCTTGTATCGTTGACCATGTTTATAAAAGGGATTGGGCTTGGTTTTGTTTATTAAGGCCATGAAAGTGTTATAAGATTAAATGGATTGGATCAAGGTTTTGTAAATGGATTTAAGTTTAAGGGTTTATAAGTATAACCCTTAATGGGCTGACCCGACCCATTAAAATGTGCCCGGGTTGGTCCGTAAAAGATAGGTTCTTAATCTTGAAGTCATGAATCTTCTTCGTTTTCTCTTTGTAGATTAAAGAATTCTCGTAAGCTTGATCCTGGAGTTCATTTAATTCATTCATTTGAACTTTTCGGTGATCACCGGCGGTTTTAAGGTCAAAATTACAATGTTTCAAGGCCCAATAGGCCTTGTGTTCAAGCTCGATAGGAAGATGGCAAGCCTTTCCGTATACGAGCTTATAAGGAGTGCACCCAATGGGTGTCTTAAATGCGGTACGAAAGGCCCATAATGCATCATCTAACTTATCGGACCATGAAGCACGGTTTTCACCTACGATCCTTTCTAAAATACGTTTTAAACCACGATTTGAAACCTCCACTTGTCCACTCGTTTGTGGATGATACGCGGTAGAAAGACGGTGGGTAACTCCATACTTAAGCATGACCTTCGCGAATTGGTCATTGCAAAAATGAGTACCGCGATCACTAATTATAGCACGAGGAGTTCCAAATCGGGCAAAAAGAGATTTCAAAAATTTAACAACAACTCGAGCATCATTAGTGGGGAGCGCTTTTGCTTCAACCCATTTAGACAAATAGTCGACGGCTACGAGAATGTATTTGTTCCCTCGAGAAGACGGGAACGGGCCCATAAAGTCGATGCCCCATACGTCAAAGATCTCGCATACTTGAATTGCATTTTGAGGCATTTCATCTTTTTGCGAGATTTTGCCTTGACGTTGACAAGCGTCACACCGTGTGACCAAGTCATGGGCATCACGGTAAATAGTCGGCCAATAGAAACCGGAATCAAAGACTTTCTTAGCGGTGTAGTTGGCACCATGATGTCCCCCGGTAGGTCCATTATGGCAACCTGTGAGGATATCAAAGGCTTCTTGGCCGTGAACACATCGTATAATCATATGATCCGCACAAATCCTAAACAAGTATGGGTCGTCCCAAAAATAATGCTTAACATCCTTAAAGAATTTTTTCTTTTGTTAGGATGACATCCCTTTAACAATAAAATTCCCCGCATGGTAATTTGCAATGTCAGCAAACCATGAGGTACTAGAATCACCACAAAAAATATCATTCCAAGGGTCTCGAGAAGAAATGTTTCATTAATTTCCTTTTTCTCGAGATCACCTTGATGAGGGTTCTATAATCTTGACAAATGGTCGGCCGCGACATTCTCCGCTCCTTTTTTTATCACGAATAATGACATCGAATTCTTGGAGTAGGAGAATCCACCGGAGCAATCTCGGCTTAGCATCTTGCTTAGCAAGAAGATATTTGAGAGCCGAGTGGTCCGTATACACTATGGTCTTTGATAAGACTAAGTAAGGTCGGAATTTCTCAAAAGCATACGCTACGGCTAATAATTCTTTTTCCGTCGTAGTGTAATGTGCTTGAGCATCTGTCATGGTCTTACTTGCATAGTGTATAGGCTGAAAATATTTGGTCTTACGTTGCCCCAAGACTGCACCTACCGCGTAATCACTAGCGTCGCATATAATTTCAAATGGTAGGTCCTAATCGGGGGCAACTAAAATCGAGGCTTCGGTTAACTTCTTCTTAAGTATATTAAACGCTTTAATACATTCTTTTGAAAAAACAAATGGTGTTCCCTTTTCAAGAAGATGGGTCATCGGCCGAGCGATTTTAGAAAAATCTTAAATAAATCGACGATAGAACTCGGCGTGACCTAAAAAACTACTAACGCCTTTGATGGAAGTCGGATGAGGGAGTTTAGCTATAACATCAACTTTAGCTTTGTCGACCTCAATCCCGGACTTTGAAATCTTATGTCCTAGAACAATGCCTTCTTTTACCATAAAATGGCATTTCTCCTAATTTAGAACTAAATTAGTGTATTCGTACCATTTTAGCATTTTGTCTAAATGGGAGAGGCATGACGAGAAAGAATACCTGAAGACCGAGAAATCGTCCATAAAGAGTTCCATTGTTTCCTCGATCATGTCGTGGAAAATGGCCATCATGCACCTTTAGAACGTGCTTGGAGCATTACATAAACTGAAAGGCATACGTCGGTAGGCAAACGTCCCATAAGGGCAAGTGAAGGTTGTCTTCTCTTGGTCTTGCGGGTCAATTGGAATTTGAAAATATCTAGAAAATCCATCTAAAAAGCAATAGTATTCATTTCCCGATAATCGTTCGAGCATTTGGTCCATAAAAGGCAACGGGAAATGATCTTTACGAGTCGCATCATTAAGCTTACGGTAATCTATACAAGCACGCCATCCAGTAACTAGTCTTGTAGGAATCAACTCATTATCTTCATTTTCAACTACGGTCATACCACCCTTTTTAGGAACACAATGAACGGGGCTCACCCACGGACTATCGGAGATAGGGTAAATCAATTCGGCATTAAGGAGTTTGATAACTTCCTTTTTGATAACCTCATGAAATTTTGGATTCACCCTTCTTTGATGTTGAATCGCCGGTTTTAAATCGTCTTCCATTATGATCTTATGCGTACAAAAACTAGGGTCAATACCCTTAATGTCAGAAATTTTCCATGCGATGGCCCGTTTGTGTGACTTAAGAACTTTTAAAAGGTCGGCCTTTTCTTCATCTTTTAATTCCTTAGAAATTATGACGGGTAATTTATCGGTTCCTTCTAAAAACGCATATTCAAGATGAGACGGTAAATCCTTAAGCTCAAGCTCCAGAGGATCATCAATAGAAGATTTTATCGTTTTAAGTTCCTCAAAATGAAGTTCCTTCGGAGGGAGAGGAGATGATGGATCATCATTTAATAACTTCTTGAGTAGAAGAAGGTCTCCCTCCGGATCAAAGTCAGCATCATTAATTCTGGTGGAATTGAATCATTTGTAAGACAAGTTTTGATTTCTTCCAAAATGAAGTCACCTCCTTCAAAAAGAGTGAGAGAGGGGAAAGAAGTAGAAAGGATAGGATCTAAAAAAGGAGTGGGATTGCCACTTTTAGAACTATCCGAAAATTTGAGCACTTCTTGAGCATACTCCTCACATGAAACGTCGATGACATCGATTCGATTAACTAATTTAGCATTATTGTAGGAGTATCTTGAAGTTTGACCAACTTTAAAGGTTATGGCTTCTTCATCAACTCGAAGAGTTAATTCTTCACTATAAACATCAATCAAAGCACGTGTCGTCCTCAAAAAGGGTCTCCCAAGAATTAAGGGAACCCGAGGATCAACAACATAATCAACGACTACAAAGTCGGCCGGAAAATGGAACTTTCTTACTTTAACAAAGACATCTTCGGCAATACCGGATGGACTAGTAGTCGATCGGTCTGCAAGTTCAAGAATCATTTGAGTAGGAGTAAGTTCGGGGAGTGAGAGCTTCTTCCATATGAATAGAGGCATCAAGTTGATGCTTGCACCAAGATTGGCCAAGGCTAAGCATTCAACTATCTTCGGAAAATTGCATGGAATAAGAAACTTGCCGGGGTCTCCAAGTTTTTCGGGCAACTTTTTTAGGATAATCACCGAACAATTCTCATTCACCGGTGTTTTGGCTAAGTCAAACAATTTTTATTTGTTATTAAGGAGACTTTTAAACATTGAAGCAAATTTCGGCATATGTAGAAGAGCATCCGCGAAACTGAGCTCGAAATGTAATTCTCGAAAGATTTCAACAAACTTCGAAGCTAGATTATCATCTTTTTAACGGAGCTTTTGTTTGTTGGCTCTCGAAGGATAAGGTATAGACGATTTAGGCTTAGGAGCAACAACGGGCTCATCAAATGGAGCTTGAATTTGGACTACCGGAGGTTGGATGTTTTCGGTGCTCGGTTGCACCGTATCCTTTGCCACCTCGGGTTCTCATTCCACCACCTTGGAAAGAGGAGAGAAAGGAGGTGGAATTGGAGGTCCATTGATAAGTGCTTAATTACACATATCTTTTACCTCTAAAAACGAGCTTAAATGACCAAAAACAGACAAAAACTGCCAAATATATGTTTGTTTTGCATTTGTATTGTGCAGGAAGTGGATATCATCAAAAAGACAGAAAACCAAGCCAAAATGACAAAACTGAGCATGAAATGGAAAAGATTGTGCAAAATCAAGGCCAAAGTCCAAAAATGCCAAAGTCAGAGTCAATACTGAAGAATACTATTGGATGCAATCTTAACCCATCTGAAAAGCTAAATAAGCTTGAAAATACGGCCTAGAGAAAAGTAGACTGGATTACAATTTTTTTATATTAAAACTAAGTCCTAAACTAGGCAGTGATGGTTTTTTTATGATATCCATAACTAAAGAAATGCTACAACTCACACTCTTAATTAACAGACAACCTAATAAGCACTTAAAGAAATGGAATACAGTGCAAGCACAGAAAATGCTGAAAAAGAATTAAGAAAGATATGACAGATTTAGGCTTTTTGCACTAAAGACCAAACTAAGCAATTGTGCAACTTTTAACAAGGGGTCAATAGAGCTAGGCTTAACAGCGCGCGAGATAATGCAAAAACCAATGGTCACTAACTCCTAATAAGCAACTGACCACTGGAATAAGCTAAGGGCAAAGGTAGAAAGGCTAGAAAGAACAAAAATAAGCATGATTGAAATTTTAAAGGACAAAGAGAACAAGGCCAAAGGCCTTTTGTAGCCCAAGATTGAGCTTATCAAATGAGCTTATTAGACCTTGAAAACTATTTCCAGCATAAGCTCATACAACTAACTAACTATGCTAACAAGCTTAAATTTTAAATCTAACTTAAACTAGCTCAAATTTGATTTTTAACATTGACTAGAAACTGACCCACATACTTACATATTAACCTGTTTTGACCCATTTGAGCTTTGACCAATGAAAGAGTTAAGGAAACTTATATACCAGAACCTAGACTTGAAAATAGACCCAATTTAAACTTGAGAACATATTACTTGAACCTCAAAACTCTAAAACCAAGTCAGGTGTGCAATGTCTAAAATCGACAGGCGAAATAATGCACAAACATAAAATTTGGTTTGATGAAAAATATTAAACTAAACCTTACGTAATCATACTTATTTAACTCAATAAACATAATAACTTATAAAAGCTATGAAACTGATCCTATGACAAAAGACATGGGGTGGGGGGGGGTGGGGAGGTTAAACACCTTTTCGACCCGCTATTTGCAGCACCTTGACCTAAAAAACCCTTAAAAGAGATTATACTATATGAAACTAAAAAAACTATATTAATAAAAAATTTGGACAAGCCATTATCATTTGAAGTAAAGTCTAAAAACTACACAAAGGCAAGTAGCCGGAAAAACAACATTAATTAAGCTAAGGAAGCAAAAAAGCAGTTTTAGAAGATATTAAAGACAATCTTTGCATGAAAACTTAAATTTCCTTAAAAGAGAAAAAATTATAACAAAGCTTAAATCGAAAATCAAATTTAAATTAATAAAAAACTTAAAATTAAAACTATCCTAAGTTTATACTACTCCTACTTCCATACATTCTTCAACTTCTGTCGTCTTTCCCATTATAACTTGCCCATTTGTTCATCACTGTGTGCTAGTTATTTTTTTCTTTTGAAGGGTTCAGAAGGCATGATCCTAGCCCTTCCATTACCTTAGTCCCCAATCTCTTTTGATCCAAACCCTTAGTTTTCTTGTCCAATATGTGTGAAGATTTGCGTAAGAGATGAGTATACGAACCCGTGTGGGTGGTGGTATGTATTTTTGTCATGGGGTGAAGATTTTGGAGGTATGTGCATAAGAAACAGTGCACATAGGAGGGGGGGATAAATATGGTTGGTTTTTAAGTTTGGCGGCTTTGTTTTATAAAATCAGGGTAAACAATTTTTAGGTGAATGGCAAAAAGGTTCCTTTCAAAGTTATAATGTTTTGTTAGCAATTTAAGTCCTTGGTGAGTAGTTTGGGATGGTAGGTTGGTCCCCTACCTTATAATTGTATTGCAAAACTTAGTCCTTATGTTAATAGTAACTTTAAGTGGGTTTGGCATAATCACGCCTCTTAGATTTATATTTCACGTAAATTGCAATTCCCACCCCTTTAGTTTCTTCATCCTTGTTTTACTACATTTAGGACTTGGCATCTCTTGGTTGAGTTTTTGTCTTGGATACTCTGTCTGTTCGTAGGTTGACTTTTTGATCTTTTGAGTTAGACTTTGGCTTCGGATTTGACTTTGGGCTTTTTCCAACATTCCCAAAACAGGAAAGGGGTTGTATTGGTTTTTGGGGTGGTGGGGGTTGGGGGGTTGTTGGTTTGGGGTGGGGGGGGTGTGTTAGGTGGGTTTTGGTGGGGGGTGGTGGTTTTGATGGGTGGGTGGGTTGGGTGTGGGGTAGATTTTTGTGTTATTAGGTGGGGTGGTTTTTGGGGGTTTGGTGGTGTGTCTTTTCCATTCGCACTTGGTTTTGTCTGTTGAGCTGATTTTCTGTCCTTTTGTCGGATATTCTTTCCCTGCACAATAAAATGAAACACATTACAAATACAAGAATTTTGGTTCGTTTTAGGTCATTTAAGTCCGATTTAATGATTTAAAATATGAGTAATTAAACGCATACCAATACCCCATACTAACTCATTTCCTAGTGTCCTCACGCAATGCTAAATGAATAAGCACTTAAAACCTAAGAATCTCGCATCCCCCCTCGACCAAAAAACCTCGAAAAGTAGCTATAAGTGTTCAGTTCAAAAGGGAATTAACAGACCAATAGCTTTGAAAAGCCACCGTTTTTACCAACTTATTCCTGCACAAACAACAAGTATATTTTTGTATTTTTTAGTTTTCCCTCATTTCTTTGTACTTTTCATATTAAGCAACTACTAACATAATTGAGCTTTACATTATTTTCATAACCGATAGGAAACATAGAACAAGATGCTTTTTGATCCGAGATGCCCACAAAAAAGGATAAATTCATCGTCCCTGACTTTTCACTTATTCCAAACCAAGCTTAAAAACGATATCACCGCTGAACTATGATAGATTCTAACAACTACTCCATATTTGCAATTTGTAAACGTTTTTTCACTCCAGACAATTATTATAATCTTAGTGTATTGTTTATGTTTTGAATTCAACCGATAGGAACACCGTTTTTGCACAAATCTATGCGTACGTTACCACCCGAGTATATAATGATTTGAAGGCGAGATCGATCCATGTAGCGACTTTTCCGCTCGCAACATCCACAAAACCTTTGCTGTTAAGTGATCAAGCTTTTGACACCTAACAAATACTATATCGGAACACTCACGACCTTGGTTTCAAAAAAACTCTTAGGTTTCCCGTATACATAGCTTATAAATAGGAATATCCAAAGTTCAAAAGCATATTTGAATTTAACAAAACGAATCTTTTATTTATTAATCACAATTAAAAGTAAACATTATGCAATTGTAACCTTCGACCTTTTAGAAGCTGCATACATTGGTTAGTTATGCCGGCAAGATGCATGGCAAACTATTACCAGCTCAGGAATTTCTATTATTATATTTTTTTCATTTGTCATCAGTTTTTTTTAATATATATAAAAAGACTTCTATTATTGAAAAATGCAAATATAATTGAATAAGCTAAAGTTTTTTGCTATATACTACTAAAAAATTATGGATTTAAGTTTTAAAAATCCAAAAGTAGCACTAATATTAATATGTTAAGAACTTATGGTATAAAAACCCACAGAATTACACATATGAGCTCTTAAGATTTCCAAATAATCCTTGTTTAGCATCTCACTCATAATTTACACTATCATTTTTTGTTCTTATCGCGAATTTTCGTGAAGAAACGCTTCGTCTAAATGTTTAAGAACAAGCTAGAGCGCAATACGCTCAAAATATCTGGTCAAAAATGTACTCTTATTCTACCCAACAGGAAAGTCAAAATTGTAACAAAACACTTATTTAAAATTTTTTAATTTTTTAATTTTTTTTGGTATTTTTCAAAAATTTTGGTAAAAACGAGATTACGTGAAAAAAAACACTTGACCAGCCATAACCAAATTGAAGATCCCCCCATAAAAAAACTTAACATTATCCACAAATGTTTTACGAAGGTCTCTACGTAAAGTCTAGGCCGTTTATTAAGTATGCTTAAGATAACCACTTATCGTTAAGATTTGGCGATATCATTCCCAAAATGAAGCTGAAGATGTGAAGCTCTTGTGATCGAAGGACAAAAACCGCGAGCACGAGAGTCATCACAATCCAGGTAATCCTGGACATACATCACAAAACACAAAACATGGATAATGGAAGAGGCGAACCTCCTCACAACAATACACTTATTAGCAAATAGAAAAAAGATAGAATGGATAAGCATGGGTTGCCACCCACGAAGCGCTTGTTTAAGGTCACTTAACTTGACCCGATTCCCCCATACTTGAGTTGGTCAAGGGGGATAGAAATGGGGATGACGAACACCTAAATTTAGAGTGTTGTTTCCATGAATCAACATCGGGTTTTCAGGAGAAAGCTGGAAAGCTTTCAAGCCCCGATATGATGGAGAAGAAGGAGATTTCTCCTTAGAAGCAAGAACACTGTAATTGAAAACTTTGTCTTCATTTTTGGATGAAAATGCAAGTAAATTTTTAATCACGGGGGAAAGAGTAGCAAGAATTCTCGTGGATTCGACTTCAATGTAATCCCTGTTCGTAAAATTCTTTTCTATCTCTGGAAGGAGAAGAAGCTAAGATCGATCCTAGATCATTAGAAAGATATTAAGTCGAAATCCAATGAAGGGCGGATGGGTGGCTAAATATTAGGCACTTCAACGGGATGTCTCCACCACATCAATGGTTATAAATCCTCCACCGAATCGGGATTATCAACATGAAATGATTCGAACCCGACGGAGGTATGAAATATGTCATCTTCCGAGTCGAAATCAACACTCTCAATACCCATGGTATTGAAAACCATCACCACAACCTCAAAAAAAAATCCACTCTCCTCCATAAGGAGTCATTATCCTTGACCGGGATAGGAGATGGAGAGAAAGACTCGGTAGGATTTTCAGAATTAAATTCTTTCGGAGGGCAGGGAGAAGAGTTGTCATAAAGCAATCTCTTAACAAGATGAATTTCACCTTCCGGATCAAGGTTGTCATCATCAATTCCTTGTGGAATTGATTTGAGAAGAGTGAGTTCACCGGCGAACTCATCTAGAAGAGAATCGATCTTTTGAGAATCATTAATCGAAGTATCTCGATGAAGCAAAGATTCTAAAAGATCGATTAGGCATTAAAACAAAGATATCAAGTTCTTCCATGGAATTGTGAATTGGTATTTTTCTAGACACCATCATTATCAATTTGACAACCTTAAGTGGAAGTGATTCCATCATCATTAACAAATAGAGGATTAGAGAAAATTTTAAAATTCTTTCTCATTTTGGAACGTAATAACATGTAGGTAAATACGTAATTTCTATTATAAAACATATAGACTCTTCAGAAAATGACTCATCACCTCGAGGTAAAATCATCATCGATATCGAAGAGAGGGTTAGAAGAAAGTAAGATCATGAGTTCTTCGAGAATCAGTCATATGCTGCAAATCACACCCACCTTGGAAGAATCTTCGGACTCGACTTGGATTTAAGACAAGTTTTCTCGACAACTAGATTTTATTATATCGTCAATTCCGTTTCCGGAATAAGTGGTCAAGATCTCAACCTCCAGTTATAAGATTTCGTTTTTGGTGAATCGGGTTGTGATTGGCAACACACGAAGAAGGTTCACAGGAAGATAAAATCTTTCAAAGGGATAAACATCTTTCGTCATCGTCCATCATCATAGCAAACATGAATCTTCCAATATCGATCTTTAGCCTCTTGCCTCTTCTTCAATTCGCTTCTTTCCTTCTTTGTATCAATTGACACACCATATCACACATGGATGTCATTTGCTCCATAGGCTTATTTGAGAATTGAGAAACACATTTTGGAGAATCGAGAAGGCATTTGTGAGCATTAGAAGATTGGATGATTGACGGCATGATTGCGGGGGTTGAAATTGTCCAAAACGAAAAGAAATAGGAATCAATAGCAATAATTTTTAGCTCGTGATAATAATCCTCATTCATTGGTTACATTGGTAAAATTTCATAAAGAGACCCCCGCAATTTTTCACGAACAAAGAAATTGTTGAGGATTAAAAAATTAAATTGGTCATCGAACCGAATAATTAGAATCACAACTATGGATTAGGATCATAGAAATTCAACGGTTGACAATGAAAAGCCACATGCGGCCCCCGCAATTTTCACAACAAAGATTTTATTTTGAAAATTCATGATATCTTGAGCGGAAATTAAAGTCGTGATGTAACATGGTTACCGGATTTAGATAAACGGAACTTGAGGTGTAACAATAGTGACCATAACACATTGTTCCCCGAGGCAAAATTCACAAGAAATAGATTAGGAAGCTTTGTGAGGTGTGGTTGAAACGTTTAGGGAGATTCGCTCAACAAAGTTGGTTTTGAAACGTAAGTAATGAATTGGTTTTTCCCGGAATAGCACTTCGCATCAAAACTTGGCAAAGTTGTGGGAGCCATCATGTTTATGTTGCATGTCCGGATAAAGATAAACAGAGGCTTTCGGTGGACAATTATAACCAATGTGAGCACCTTTCCCACAAGACTTACAAGTGCATTATTGACAAAAGATTTCATCTAACGAATCACCACACTCGTAACAACAATTATGGTTAATTTGTGGAGGACTTTGCGAGAAATTTTCACCGGGGTCCTTTTGACTAACGAATGGCTCTCGAGGAACTCCTTAACAATGTTGATACGAGGAGGACATTGGATAGACTCAGAAGTGTTTTAGAAGGTTCTTGTTATTCCTTTTACATGACAAGTTGTATAACCAAGAGCTCCTTTAATTCTTCCTCCAAAAGCTCACTCCTTACAAGATGGACTTCAACCGGTATTCCACACTTCACAACAAACTATATTGAGGTCGTTGAGTACGAGTCAGCGTTTTATACAGGATCAACGAATGAACTTGTCTACGAGACCTCCTTTTGAACAACCACAAGATTTATTGTTCAAAGCTCCACAAGACGAACATTCCATAATCGTGAAGAGGGGATTCAAATGATAATCGAGTGACACCATAAGAATTAAACAATTTAGAGGGTTAAGAAAAGAATTAAATAGATAAGAACAAAAAGAAGATTATTTTTGGGTTTTTAGGTTTTTTAAACAATTCATTTTATTAAAGGACAAAATGAGATAAGACAACTTAAACCAATTAATCAACAAGCTTCACGGTAACTCTTTAAAAGAAAAACGCACAAAGGAGCGGAGGAGCGGGAAAGCGCAAAGCTATTAAAAACCTTCTCCTTTTGGGTTATAGTTCCTCGGAACAACCCTCCTTATACCCGTCTTAGAGTTTGTTTATCTTTCAAAGGTGAACCGTACCTCGCAAGAGACACAAAAGGTAAGTTTTTGATCTTTAGTTCGGAAACTTATTATGATAATGCTTCATTGGAAAGCATTATATTGATGATGAATTGTTTATCTTTATTTAGGACAATGTTTTTATTTTTTTATTTTTCTTGTTTTTATATATACTAATAAAAGAAAATGAAAAATATTTTTGTATTTTTATATTTTTATAAAGAAAATAACTTCACAAGGAAGGGTCTTCAAGGCAAAACAAACTTCAACTCGATGATCGTACACACCTCCCCGGCAACGGCGCCAAAAATTGACAGGTCTCCCTTTTAATACATATAAATATATAATAAATATATATAAATATATAATAAAGAGGATAATATCAATAATAATAGTATAGTATTACCGGAAGTATCGGTCTCTCAATTCGTTATCCACAAAGTTTTAAAAAAAGAAACCCTAAAACGAAAGCAATTTAAGTTAAAACCTAAAACGGAAACGTAAAAACGCGACTTAAAAACCTAAATTATTAAAATTTAATCCTAAATTGACTTTTTTAACTTTTCCTAATCTTAATTGACTAAAAAGTAAGAATAAAGAAAACTAGACCAAAAACAAAAGTGATTTGAGCTTAAAAACACGAAAAACGTAAACGGGATTCAAATCCTGTTCTTTGAAAAACAAAATTTTGCAAAAATAACCCTATGAATGCAAATCTATTTTTCCTAGGTCCTACACGATAAAAGAAAATTTTAAAAAAAAGAATTATATATTTTTGATTTTTATTTTAATTATTATGAATTAATTATTGATTTAAAAAGAAAAATTAATTAAAAATAGTAAACTAAATTAATAAAATCTGGAAAAACGCAGAAAAGTCCTAAATACTATGAAAAGCCTAGGAAAAATAAGTTGGTGATCCCAGCTTATCAAATAAGCTACAAAATAATCAGAAAAGGCTTGTGGGCTTATTGGGCTAAAGTGAGTATAAGAGATTTGTTTGTGCAAGTGATGATGGATGAGATAATGTAGCACAATGGTTAATAGGGAGTGTGTGTGGGATGTTTGCTTGTTAAAGGGGAGGTCCGGGGTTCAAACCTTGGGTCTCCCTTTTTGATAATTTTTTTTTTCTTTTTTCTTTTTTTTAAACTTATAAATTACTCAAAAGTAAGCAACTTTAAAAAAGACAGATTATTTGAACCTCAAAAATAGGCTTAAAATAAGCAACTAAATGGGACAGATTAGCTTTTTAAAGCTAAGGCCTAAATAACTAAACCGTTAGCCAATTTTTGGATAAATAAGCTATTGAAAAACTCAAATAAGCAAAAACAGCTAATCGACTACTCCTAATAAACAAATATAAGCTAAATAAGCATCTAAAAATAAGCAGAAAAGCTAAATTAAGCAATTAGCAAAAAGGGACAAGAATAGGCAAACAAACAGCCAAAGGGTCCACTTTTGGGCTTATTTTCAAGCACCTTAAGGGATCCTTATGGCTTTAAGACTTGTACCCCTAAAAACTATAACCAATAAGCTATCTAAAAATGCAAAGAAGATAGAGTTTGAAAAACCAATAAGCTATTAAAAAGGCTTAAGAAAAGACAGTCATACACAGATTGTCTATTTTTTAGTTTTCTCAAATTGATAAAGTGCAATAAGCAGGCCTCAAAATAAGCTGACGAATAAGCTCAAAAATGGAAAACAACTTAAAATAGATGGAGACTAGCTTAAGAGGAGCTTATGCTCAAAAATTCACAATCTAAAAACACTTTAAACTAACTGCAAAAAGGATTTGAAAATGGCCAAAAAAAAACAAAAAAATTGACTTTGACAATTTTGACAGATTGAACAAACCTAGAGTAAAAGTAAACCAAAGAGACTCTTAACTATTGCATTATGACTCAAGAACAACACAAAAACTTGGCTCAAAAACAGGTTTAAACAACTTAATCAAATAAGCTATGTGCCAACTGATTTGAACCACAGTTTCAAAGACTTTTTTAGAAAAACCTTAAAACAAATTTTCAAATATAAAAACCTTGAAAACCATATTGATAAAAAACTTAAAAAAGCTTGCATAAGTTTGCCAAATGACCCACAACTTTTTAAACTAAAATGACCCATTTTGGCTGTTGTCCCAAACACCCCTTTAAGATATGAAAAACCATATTTAAGCTAAAACAGAATAAAACATGTATCAAATAAGATCAAATAAGTAATTTAAAGACATATTAAGCATAGTTACGACAAAAATAAGCACATATAAGCATGAATAAGCTGATAATAAGCATTGGCAGAAAATAAGCTCAAAAAGAGAAAAAAGAATAATAAGAAAAAGTACCTTTTGTCCCAGCTGAACAGGGACTTTCTATTTACCTAATAAGCTCTAAAACCTATCCTTGCTTATAAATAAGCAACTATAAGATAACCCATAAGCTCTTCCATTGCAGCTTATCATCCAAAAAGCTTAAATTCAAATCTTTGTTGATGAAACAGTAACCTTGCTTAAACTTTCTTTGAGAGACCTTAAATAAATAAAACAGATTATAATAGTTTAGAAGAGCTTATGGAATTGGCTTTTTGAACAAAAATGACTTAATGACATAAAAAATATAAAAAGGGACAGATTTGCATATAACCATAAAACTTAAAATTTCATTAAAACATAAAGTGATTACAATACTTTGAAATGTTAAATGACAGAATTTAAAAGACTAAAAACATAAATTTAAATACATTAAAACTTAAACTAATCTACTCCTAGTTAACATTTTTCTTCTGTCTTCATTTTTCTTTATATATGCCCTGAGGTCTCTTTGCTTTGTGTTTCTTGTGTTTGTTTGGTGAGGAGAGCCAAAGTACCATCTAAACCCTCCATTTGCCTTGGCCATCAAGCCCAATATTCATAACCCTTGATTTGGTTTGTCTTTTATCTTGTCCAATTAGGAGGTATAGGATTGCCAGGGTGGATGTGAGTCCGTGTGGGGGTAGGGTTGATGGAGAGTGATGTTTTGGAGTGGGGTGAAGGATTTGTCTTATGTTGCAGGTAAAACACACACGAATTGTGTGTGTGGGAGAAGTACAGTAAATGGCGGGTAAAATTGGGTGTAGGGTATTTTGTTTTAAAGTTTGGGAGTTAGACAACATTGGCCCCTCAAAGTGTGTTATGGTATTGCAGTACACATCCTTGTGGAGATGCATAGTTGGCCCTTGAAGTTTAGTTGGTTATTGCACCGTTAGTCTTTTTAGAATAACATTTTTAGTCTTTGAAGGACTAACAGTGTAAAGTGTTAAAGGGTTAAGGGGTTAACAGTTTTAAAAAGGGGTATTGGGTTTATGGCAGTTTGGGCTTTAGGCTAGTTATATGAATTGGGCCCGTTTGGATTTTAATTAAAAGAAATGGGCTTTTTATAAAGGTTTAAAAAGGATTAATAGGTAAGTGGGCTGACCTGGGCCTATTAGGTGGGTACGGGTGGGACCACTTTGACTTTTTAGGTTTTTGGGTTTGGTTTTTGATGCCCTTTCTAAAGCCGTATCCCGATGTTGACTTTGACTTGGCCTTGACTTCATTAAATGCACAAACGTTGTCGAGTCGATCCAGAAATGTCCGTTTAAGCTCCGTTTTCAATCCTTTTGCACCTTTAGCCTTAGTTTTTCACGCTCTTTTCAATTCCGCTCTCGGTTTTGTCCAGTTTGGCTTTATTTTTGTCCTTTAGTGAATATCCGTTTCCTGCACAATATAAGTGCAAACATACAAATACAATGTATTTTTGGTACGTTTTTAGTCATTTAAGTCTGATTTTAATGGTGAAAAGTATGTGTAATTAAACGCATACTAGTAACATTCAGTATTTTCATTTACCCTTTGACTTGAGAAATTGTTTCTTCTTTTTATAAAACGTTTTAAATTTGCCAAAAGGGCTCTTTTATGATACTCAATATCTAAGTCTCTTAGATACTCCTCACTAGACCTTTCATCTACTTCATCATCAGAATTTTCTTGGAAATCGTGAATGACATTGTTAGAAAAGAATTTAGTAGAGATTGGAGTGCTTGAGAGAGTAGTAATGAGGGCCTTTTTATTGTCAAAATACCGTCTTTAGATTAGGTTGTCCTCATAGACAAACCTCCCATAGATATCTGCAAGGTCAAGAGTCTGAGTATGATTGGCATTCCTTAGTCCCTGAGTGAAGGTTATCCATTTCTCAGGGAGGCTATCCAATATTGATTTCATGGTTAGAGAGGTTAACACTATCATTGGCAAGCTTATTGAGCAGGGTCTTATAGCAGGTGTAGGTTTGTGAGAGACTTTCAATGGACTTAACCCTAAAAGTTTGATACTCAAGTTTCAGATCCATGATCCTGTTTTCCTTGGTATTTGAGGGACCTTCAAAGCTCTTCACTACGTGGGCGCAAGTCCGAGAAACAGCATGAGCATTTCATAACGGAATACCCTGGTAGTTGATGTTACAAAATCTCTTTCCTCAGCATTTCCATAAGGATCACTTTTCACAAACTGAAACAAAAGATTTTCTTTGTCATTTTATCAAGATACTTTGTGTATAACACAACTTTTGGCTACCTTGACCATTTTTTGATCATATTTTAAACACTTATTGCTCCCCTACACATGTGCGTCGATATCGAAGATGTTTAGCACATGCTTTGGATAGGAACTTTAGCATTTAGAATTCATCGAATCATTAATTAAATCCGTTTTACATGTTTAAGTCACATTCTCTCCCCCGATCAAAAGTATGAAACTTGGTGAATGGTTTTGTTGATCTAGGAAATGGACATTTTAAATGTTATCAATCTTCCCCCCCCTCAAAGTTATGAGGTGGAGGTTTATAAAATAGCACAATTATCAAGTGAGCAATTGAAACAAAGACCTTTAGAATACCTAGACAGGTATTGATACTGCATCTGTCTTGAAGTTGGAAAAGCGCGTTGGTCCGTGTCAATCTTGCAGCAAATTAGAATCAGCAAACAGGAACGTTTTCTTTTGACTGCCACAATGTTAAAAAGATTTTAGTATTACTGATTCTCCCCTGCAAAACAATGAACCCGTTGTCAATGTTTGGATTTGGTTAAACCCGAACATGTTTGAATAAAACACGTTGTTTATGAGGGAAAAAGATGGTTTCGGGGCTTAGACAACTTCTTGTCTGTAAAGAAATAATGCACTGAAACGTACACTAAATCTCTGGGATAAGACCGGGTTACAGTCGGAAATAACTGCAAGCCATACTACTCTAAACTAATTTTTTTTTAATATACATGATACAATGTGAAACACGTGGTTACTCGGAGACAGACTCATCCTGGAGTTCTTTCAGAGTCTCTGGTGACATTTGTTTGACTCCAAGCAGAGGGAGTAGTGTTGCGGAATGCAGCTCCTCTCGGTAAGGGCTTACGTTAAAAAAATTGTTCATAGCCAGTTTGGTATTTTGTTCTCCACGAAAATACATCTCAACAACTTTTTTCCTTTAACACCATGCTCTTTGATAAGTGATGAACGGATATCCAATGATGTGCTTGGAAGCCGCTGAGTGTTCGAACACTATTACAGCATGAGCAATAGCCTTTGATTTGGTTCACAATACATCGGGGGAATTTGGTTGAACGCAGATCAATAGTGTCGCAGTTTTGAGAGCGCTATCCAGAGGGATTTTGAGCAACAGGGCATCCTGATAAGGGCGATTGTTATTCAGCCCTCTGTAGTGAGCGACTGGCAGTACTTTTCTGCTGTTTGCGAAAGACCGGGCTAACAAGCCGATGTCAAGAAATTGAGCTGACCAGATAGTACTTTCTCCATGTGTCATGACATCCCCCCCCCCCCACCCCACCCCCCCGTGCATAGTCAGATCTGGCAAAGCTTTTAGTTCAATAGCCCTGGAAGTCCTTTGGGGATACCACAGACCCATGTGAATGGTTACCCTTTATGTACTGAAAGATCGATTTTTTTAGCTGTAAGGTGCATTTTCAGTAGGCTTAGCCTTTGGTAACGGTGCACACATAATACAGCAAATACTATGTCAGGTCTAGACTCGCACTAAGAACATAAGGGCAAACCATACCACGAAATCGTTTGTTAGGTTCAATTAGCTTGCCTCCTTATCTGTTCATCAGGTTTGGGGCGCTCCGCCATTGGAGGTCAATGGGTGTGCATGAGTCAAAAAACCAAACTTTTTCAAGCATTTCCTGAGCATATTTGATTAAGTTGATAAAGATGCTCTGGGATTTTGAGGGAAACTTGGTAATCCTAAATTAGAATGACATTTGTCCATCATCGACATCTTGAAAGTGATGTTCACTTCAAATGCAAAATAATTTGCAGGCTTTGGGGTTAGTAGAGGCAAAAGATATATCATTTACATATATTTGTACCCGTAGGGAAGATGGTTGCCTGTTTTTCCTCGTGAAGAGTGTGGATCGACCTACGGCTTCTTTTGTAAATCCTGACTTGATTTAGAAAACGCTGATAGTTGTCATACCACGCACGTGGGAGCTCTGTTTGTGTCCATAGGGAGAGCTTTCTTGAGTCGGTACACATGAGGGATGGATGCTTTGGATCTACAAATCCTTTCTGGTGACTATCATAGACAACTTCATTCAGTTCGCCTGTTTTGACGGAAAGGAAGTTTTCACGTCCATTCTGGAGATGAACCATGTGCATACTCGCACTCTGTGCGTGAGCAATGAAAGAGTTCTGATCGCTTCTTAATCTAGCAACCGGAGCAAAGGATTCCTCAAAATCAATACCAGCTTCCTGACGACTATCTTTCGCCACCTAACGAGCTTTGTTTCTTCAAGTCGTCTCAATATTCATCAAACTTAATTTTGAAAAATCCTATTTGAGCGGTGATGATAGGAATATTATCTGGCAGGGCACAAGTATCCAAAAAACATCTAGACGTTTCAAATACTCATGAATTTCTTCCTGCATAGCCTCAATCCAGCACGAGTGCTCTAGGCTTGCTTGTGTAAGTCTTTGGTTCAACATGAGTAAGAAAATTCATTGAAGAAGCACCACATTGCGTCGGGTTTCGAGCTGTTTCCTTGGGTAATAAAAGGAAAAGAATGAAAGAAAGAGTGATAGGAAGAGAGAGAAAGAAGAGAAGAGAGATAGAGAAGAAGGAAGAGAGAGAGGAGAATGAAGTAGACAGAGGAGAAGGAAGAGAGGTTAGGATAGAGATTAGAGAAGAGAGCAGAATGAAGTTGGAGAATAGAGAGGAGGAGAAGAAGAAGAGAGAAGAGAGAAGTAGAGAAAGAGAAGAGGGTTCAGAATGAGAGTATGTAGAGAAGAAGAGAGAGAAGAGTAGAAGAGATAGAAGAAGAGGAACGAAGGAGAGAGAGAGAGAGAGATAGTAGAAGAAGATAGAAAGAAAGAAGAGAAGAGAGAGAGAAGAGAAGAAGAGAAGGCGAGAGAAGAGAGAGGAGAGAAGAGGATGAGGGAAAGAAGAGAGAAGGAGAAGGATAGAACGAAGAAGAATAGAAGAATGAAGGAGAGAGAATAGAGAGAAGAGTAGGATAGAGACAGAGTAGGAGAGAAGAATGAAAGAAGAGAGTAAGAAAGACGAGGAATAGGAGCAGAGAGACAGGGAGAAAGTAGAAATGTAGAGGAAGAATTAGAAAAAGAATGAAGAGAGACATGGAGACGAGAAAGCGAGAAGAAGAAGAGAAGGAAGAGAGAGAGATAGGGAGAAGAGTAAAGGAGAGAGTCAAGATAGACTTGAAGAAGAAGAATGAGAGATAGAAGTAGAAGAAGTCGGATGATGGAGAGAAGAGAGAGAGAAAAGAAAAAGAAGAAGAAAGAAAGAAGAGATCAGAAAGAAGAAAGATAGAGAAGGAAGAAGAAGAGAGAAGAGAAGGAAGAAAGAAAGAGAAGAAGAGAGGAAGAGTAGCAGAGAGTTATAGAAGAATAGGAAAGAGGAAGTATGACGAATAGATAAAGAGGAAGAAGATAGGAAGAAGGAGAGAGAAGAGATAGAAGAAGAAGAAGAGAACGGGAAGAAAAGAGTAGTAGAGAGAGAAGCAGAGTATGAGAAGAGAGAGAGAAGTTAGAGAAGAGAGGAAGGAGAAGAAGAAGAAAGAAAGAGAAGTAGAGAAAGAAGAGAGAGAGAATGAGTAGAGAAGAAGCGAGAGAGGAAAGAAAGAGAGAAGAAAGAAGAGAGAGAATAGAGATAGGAGAAGAAGCAGAAGAGAGAGAGAAAGGAGTAGAAGAAGAAGTAAGAAAGGAGACGAGAAGAAGAGAAGATAAGATAGAGAAGAAGATAGAGCAAGAGAGAAGAAAAAGATGAGAAGATAGAAGAGAGAAGATAGTTAGGCAGGAGAGAAGAAGAGAGAAGCTAGAGAAGAAGAGAAGAAGAATAAGAAGTAGAAAGAAGAAGAGGAGAAGCGAAAGATGAGAGATAGAGAGGACAGAGAGAAGGTAAGAAGATAGAAGAAAGAGAAGCGAGCAGAGAAAGTAGAACGAAGAAGGAGATAGTTAAGAATGTAGAACGAGAAATAGGAGAATGAAGAAGAGAAGAGAGAAGAAGAAGAGTAGTAGAGATGACTAAGAGAGGGTAGAAGTAAGAGTAGAAGAGAGAGAGAAGGGAAGAGAGAGGAAAGAGGAGAGATAGAGAAGCAGAATGAGAAAAAAGGTAAGGAAGAGAGGAGAGAGGGAGATAAGAGAGAGAAGAAGTAGAGAGAAGAAGGAAGAAGAAGATACGGAGAAGAGAGAGAGGGGAGGAAGGAGAGAAGAGAAGATAAGAGAAGAGAGAAAGAATGAGCAGAAGAGAGGTAGAAGAGATGAGAGAAGAAGAGAGAGAAGAAACGAGAAGAGAGAGAGAAGAGAGAGAGAGAAGGAAGAGAGCGACGAGATAGATAGAAATAGTGAGAAAAATGTAGAGAGAGTAAGAAGAGAGAGAAGAAGGAACAGAGGAGAGAAGGAAGAAAGTGAAAAGTGGAAGAAGAGAGAAAGGAGAGAGGGTAGATAGAAGAGAGTGAAAGAAGGGTTAGGATATAGTTAAAGAGAGAGAGAAGAGAAGGAAGAAGAGAGGAGAAAGAAGAGAAGATGTACGAGAAGTAGGTGGCAGAGTAGAGAGAGATAGAGTAGAAGAAGAAAGAGAAAGCGAGGAAGAGAAGAAGGTGAGAAGAAGAAGCAGAGAAGATAGAATAGACAGACGAAGAGAAAGTATAAAGAGAAGGTAGAAGGAGATGCGTAAGAAGAGGACAGAGATAGACGAGAAAAGGGAAGAGAAAGATAAGGAAGTAGAGAGAATAGAGGGAAGAAGAAGATAAGAAAGAAAGAAGGAAGACTCCCCCGATCAAAAGTATGCAACTTTTGTATGGTTTTGATCTATAATGGACTTAAAATGTATTGAGCTCCCCCTTAAACATTGCACAAATATCAAGTGAATATTAAAACTAGATCTGAAACATACCGAGATAGGAGTGATAAATCAAACCATCTAAAGACGTAGGTTATGGCTCATTTCAATCTTTCTGTAATAGAATCAGCAACAGTGCGTCCAACTGGCCTGCAAAACTGTTAGTATACCTGATTCTCCCCCTCAAACAATGACCCGGGTATAATAGAAAAGGGTTTGGTCAAGGTCTGAATGGTGACTCCGAACATGTTGGATAAAACAAATTGTTTAATAGAAAATTGTTCGGGTCTTAGACAACTTCTTGTCTGTGGAAGAAATAATGCACTGAGACGTACATTAAGTCTCTTGGTTAAGACCGGGTTGCAGTCTGAAATAACTGCAAGCCATTTGAGCGGGATGATGAGTATATTATCTGGACATGGTACAAGTGTCCATACATCTAGACGTTCAAACTCATGAATTTCGTCCTGCATAGCCACAATCCAACACGAATGCTCTAAGGCTTGGTTGTAATTCTTTGGTGCAACATGAGTTAAGAATTCATTTAAGAAACACCACATTGCGTCAGTTTCTAGTTGTTTCCTGGTAGAGACAGGTCGGTCTTTATCCCCAATAATGTTTTCAAGCGGATGAGCTTGAGTCCACTTTTGCACGTGAGGTAATTGGTTGTTGGGAGTAACATCGATATTGACAGAGTTGGAAGAAGATGCTTCTGAATCGGTTTCAGGAGCAATATAGGTGTCAAACACATTACTGTCAACATGATCGAACAATGTTTCAACATCAGAATCACTAGTGTCTGGTAGAGGTATTTGATTAGGTAAAAGGCTTTCAGTAACTGCAGGAGCGCCTTCTGAGATAACTGTTATGGAAGGTGAACCATTGGCATTCTCGGGTGTCGGGGCAACATGAACATTAACCGGAGGTATCGGAACAACCGGAGGTGGAATGACCTCATCATCATCAAACCATTGAAACAAATCGTCTACCTGTTTCTTTGTAGGAGGGACACTGGGTGGTTCTGGGTCTTTTACTAGTTCAAAACAGCTGCGTCCTGACTGTAAAGCTGTAAGTTCGAGTTCTGTACTGTTTGGCACATACGTCAATCCTTCGGTAAGTTCATCGAAGGTAACATGAACGGTTTCCTGAATCTTGCGTGTGCGTTTATTGTAGACGCGGTACGCCTTCTTGGTGGGTGCATAGCCAACAAATATACCTATATCTGCTTTCGCCTTGAGTTTACCAACGTCATCGTAGTCATTGGTAGGATAGCACAGAGATCCAAATACTCGGAAGTATTGTAGATTAGGTTTCTTTCCCTTCAGCAGTTCATAATAGGTCTTTCCATGAAGCGTGTGAACAAGAGATCGATTAAGTGTATAACACGCAGTGGCTACAGCTTCAGCCCATAGGAACAGTGGAGCTTTCGCAAAGATGAGCATAGTACGAGCAGCTTCCATAAGAGTTCGGTTCCGTCTTTCGACAACGCCGTTCTGTTGTGGAGACCGAGGTACGCTCGTTTCATGAGAAATACCAACACTCTCAAACCATCCGTCGAGTGTCTTATTGACAAACTCCGTTCCATTATCTGTTCTGACGAAGCGAACAGTAGCATTAAGGGCTCGTTGAGTCTGCACGATAAACTTTTCAATCGCATGAGGAGTTTCGTCCTTTGATCGAAGAAATCGTACCCACCCAAATCTGGTGTAATCATCCACTATCACCAAAACATACTTCTTTTTGTTGATACTTTCCGATCTCATTGGTCCGCAGAGGTCCATATGCAGTGTATGAAGAACTTCAGTATTGGTGTTTGTCGTCTTTAGTGGATGTGATGCTTTCTTGCTTTTACCAAGCTGACAAGATGGACACAAATGGTCTTTGTCATATTTCAGCATGGGTAGACCTCTTACAAGATCATTTCGAGCCAATTCGTTCAAAGTCCCGAAATTCAGATGATTCAACCGACGATGCCATAACCATGACTTCGTTGAAGAGGCTTTTGTAAGCAAGCAAACTGGTGAAGCTGACATCATATCATTTAGTGAGATGGAGTACAGGTTGGTAGTACGTGAACCATTGAGTAGATCCACCATATCGTAGTTGCGGATGTGACATGAATGCTGTCGGAATGCAACTTCTAAACCTCCATCACAAAACTGTCCTACAGAGAATAGGTTGTGCTTGAGTCCTTCAACATAATAGACTCGAGAGATGATAGTGTCACCCAGTTTATAATCACCATAGCCAACGATTGCTGCATATTCATCGTTGCCAAATCGCACAGTACCAATGAACTTTTCTACAAAGTTGATAAGTCGCGCACGATCACCGGTCATATGTCTTGAGCATCCAGAATCCAGATACCATAGAACAATTTGTACTACCTGCGATAACACAAACATTTACGGTGATAGGATGCCCTGAAGGGTTCCGGTTAGTTAACAATCAAAAATACCAGAGATCCCTTTGGAACCTGCCTGTCGATCACTAAGTTTATGATCAGTAAACCTAGAGACCATAGTTATTTTGGGGCTAGAACTAGCACTCGGGGGTAGTTCTATTGGCTTATCAGTAGGTTCCGTGATCCTAGTTAAAGGATACATCTCATATAGTGAGAAATGCCTTCCAGTGGGCTTCCACTGAGGCTTGGTAGTAGCAACATTTTTGCTAATGGGTTTCCAGACTCTCTTTGGTTGGCGTGTAAGACGCTTAGTCTGGTGGGTTTTAACATGCACAGAATCATCACACATAACCAAACAATCATTATGATTAGCAAAAACCAAAGATTTGTTACATGCACCACAAACATTGTTCAAATTTGAAACAGAAACAGGATGTTTAACAAGCAAATTAGAATCAACATGATTCTTTTTATTCAAAGTCCTATGGTGTGCTTCTGCTCTCCTCACATTCGCACTCTTAGCCGACAAAGAACTATGATTCCGAGGGGCTCTCTTAGGCATAGTTTTGCTAGCTCCAGAAGTGGGTTTTACTCCTGTAGACATAGGCACACACACGTTAGTTTGCTTATTAGGATGCACTACTGGTTTTTGAGTTGGTTTGAGTGAAGGTTTGGGGGGTTCACTAAAAGATACTTGCTTCTTCTTAGGTAACGGGTTTGTTTTGACCCAGTTAGCACGTTTGGGTGGTGGAATATACTTAGAACCTAAGTTGTACATTCCAGGAGCAAGCACTTTGGGTGTCTCAGAGGTTGAAGGTCCACTACTTGTTTTACCAGTCACTTGGGCTTTCAGCTTGGTATGTTGTGTAGTTAAGGCACTAAGCTTTTCAGTGTACGCAGTACGTGAGTGAGTATTCGCCTTTGACAGTTCATCATATCATCTTTTCAGACTTACGTTTTCTACCTTAAGGCCATCTAGCTGAATCCTAAGGGAGGTAATCGTATCTTTCAACTGAATTCTGTCAGTTTCTAATGCCTGTTGGTCACAACTACCTTCAGTGGAACCTACATTCAACACCTTCATGATGCTGATCTGAGCATCTAAATTCCTGATAGTGTCATCTTTCCCTTGAAGCTGTTTTCTTAACTTGTTAATTTCAAAAATTGCATTGGAGGCACTAGAAGTGTCTATGCACTGTTTATAGTTTTGAAATTTAAGTTGTAAATCAATATGGGTCTTTTGTAAATGAGAGTTACGTTTCTCAGATTCAATGACCATCTTTTGTTGTTTTAAAACTTCAGCTTCAAGTTCAAGAACTTTAGTGTGTTCCCTATCGCATGCAGATCTAAGATCTTCGCAAAGGCAATTCGAACTAGGGGGCACAACAATATCGGAAGTAAGCACAATAGAGCAGATATCTTTTTCTAAACACTCAGCAATTAAGCATTCATTTATGATTAAAAGATTTTTCTTCTCTATGGTCAGGTTCTTGTTATCAAGAACACATCGTTCATACTCCGCATCCAAGTCATCAAAAATCTGTTCATATTCTTTTACTTCTTTGAAAATTGTTTCATTAGCAGATTCTATGTGTTTTTTGAAATGGTCATAAAATGGTACCAGTTGTTGTTCAACAAACTGTTTGGCATAATCAAAACACCATTCGGAAACAAAGAGTGGTTTTTGTGTTGTTCGTTCAGTCAAATTGATGAAAAACAGCATTAACCTGTTGAAGATTAAACAGAACTTGACTTGGAGGTGGACGATTATGAACAAAAGGAGTAACAGGTGTGGCAGGGTTACTAGCATTACTAGCAATTTCATTGGCGGAAAGCCAATACGCCTGTTCTTGGGACAGTTCCTTCTGAGGAACAAACATCATGGCATTAAGCTTGTCATAGAAACCGTTTGCGGGTCTAACATGTCCTGGTTTTTCACTCATCTTTTTCATGCTAACCACTTGGTGTACCAAGACATCTTCACTATCCCATATGCGAACAGGATGGTGAGCGGGATGCAAAAGGGTATCAGCATCGTACAAGACAGGTTGAGCTCGCTTGGCTATATAACCAAGACCTGGGTTACGGGTACCTAGGAGGTCCTTGTGCAAGTCAGCGGTTGCGGCTTTAGGTTTCTTAGAAAGCATAGGAATAGTTTGTGTTGGCATGTTAAATCTTTGCAACATATCTCTTGCAACTTTGTTAGCATTCTTTAAACAAACTATTTCATCTAGATAACTATCTGCTAGATCCTTTTTCTCAGATAAAATCTTTTCCTTTTCAGATTGTAAAAATGCAATTGATTTTTCTTTTCCTGAAAGAGTGGATTTAAGCAAATCGTTTTCTTGCACAAGTTCAGCGTTACGCTTATTACGCTGAATCACTAGGGCTTGTTCCTGTCTAACTTTGTTTTCAAGATCAAGTTTGACCTTGTGGGTATCTAGACGACATATTTCTTGCTTGCATTGAAGAAGCTCATTTTTTAAGGTCTCGATTTCCAAACATTTTTCTTGGTTAACCTTAGCATGTCCGTCTAGTTGGGTTTGCAAGTCAGTTAAGATGGCAATCATAGAAACTTTATCAGATGTGTCAGCAGATACCTCAGTTGGAACATTTTGGGCTTCGGTGTCAAGAAGATACTGATGATACGGGATCGTATTGTCATCAATCTCAGTCTCAGCATCGGAGTCTAAATGTTCGTCCTGGTGCATCTCCTGACTCAACTGATAATCCACATTATCAAAGATTGGATTGTCATTGGAGTGTACCTCATTGACTTGACTGTTGGTTGCACTAGTGGATGACAAGTTGGCCATGAAAGCGACAGCAGCATTGGGGCCTTCATCCACGTCTGAGTCATATGCATCCTCATGATTGGCTTGAAACATGTTTGTTGTAGTCAGTGCCTGAGGTTGATCATAAGGTGCGGTGCATTCCACATCAGCGAGGAATGCTTCAGCTTCAGCATCTAACACATCTCCTTTCTCTTTAGCTTCCATCAGTAAAGCTTTATCTTTGAAGTACTGAGAGTCCATCTTTCTCTTGGGTTCTTTACACTGCCTCGCAACATGTCCTTCTCCTCTGCAGTTGTAACATATCACCTTCTTGCCTCTAGCACCTGTATTACCAACATTACCTGGAGCTTTCCTCTGAATTGGTTCAGTAACAATGTGACCATCATGCACCGTAGCATGAGTCCTTGAGTTGGAGGAAGTCCTGAGCTGGTTGTTGGTTGGTGGAAACTGCTTTTGGAAACCACTTAAGAGATTAGCAATCTGAGTCATAGTGGCCATCAAAGCGTCATTCGGAGACTGAGCAGTAGGTTGAGGACTAGGAGTTGAGGGTGATGAAAGAGTAGGTGCAGATGTGGTGTGAGCAACATAGGCCAGTGGATCAACAATACTTGTAGACTGCTCCTGTTTCTTGAGAGTCTTTTTGGCATGAGGCTCGTAGGCTTTGAGATGAGTATAGATCTGAACATAAGGTGTGGTTGAGATATCCATGTTCTGCTTGACATTAGTCACATACTTACCCCAATAAGCCGGAAGATTGTTGACAAACTTGGTGTTCATCTGATGAGTTGGAATGTTGAGCTGAGTAATCTTCATATCATTCACAAGCTTGTGGAAACGCACAAAGTAGTCATGAATGGACTCGTTTCCAATTGCACGAAAGCGTTCGTACTCATCAAACAGATCTTCCTTCCTTTGTTGAAGAGTCCTACCTGATCCTTGCATAAGCATTTCCACATTATCCCAAATCTCCTTTGCAGTGCTTGTTTGATTGAGGTTGTTGAAGATGTGTCTAGGAAGACCTTGACTGAGAATGATTTCAGCTTGAGTATCAGCCATCTCAAGTTTGTTTTCCTCTTCACTGAATTCAGAATCAAGTTTCTTCCTTGGTGCAGGCACAGCAGCAGAATCAGTAGGTGGAGGATCAGTGACCATCGGGTGAGGTGTAGGTCCATTCTGGATGGATTTCCATATCAGCTTGCCATTGGGTTTGCCTCGAATGTACCTGTGTATACGAATCTTCCATGATTCGTAATCATTTTCAACCAACATTGGTGGACGAGTATCGGTACCTGCGGCATTTGTTTCTTCATTGGTTGCCATTGAATAAGTTTGTTTATTAATGATCTGATCGTAAGTGATTGATGATTTGTTTTAATTTGTGTATGAGTTTGTTTTAGTTCGATTCAAAAGTTGCTAGTTCGGTTCATTTGTTCGATCAACTTGTTCGATCGGTTGTCTTGTTCGATCGTCTCGTTCGAACGTCTCGTTCGATCCAAAAAAAATCTAGTTCGAACCTCTAGTTCGATTGGTTAGATCGGTTCAGAATGAACGATAGTTCGATCCTTGAGGAGTGTGCTCGTTCGGTTCAACGGAAGTCAACTCGTTCGATCCTAGAGAAATCGAGCTTGTTCGGTCCACAAGGTATAAACTAGTTCGGTCCTCAAAGGATTTGCTAATTCGGTCCTTGAAGGTTTTGCTAGTTCGATTCTCCTAGTTCGATCCCCACTAGATCTCTTGTTCGATCCTCCTAGTTCGATCCCCACTAGATCTCTTGTTCGATCCTCCTAGTTCGATCCCCAAAGACTCTTGTTCGATCCTCCTAGTTCGATCTTCTAAAGACTCTTGTTCGATCCTTAAAGACTTGAACTCGTTCGATCCAACCTTGAATTCCACTAGTTCGATTGGTTTGTTCGATCCCTCGTTCAATT